>LOND01028944.1:0-32223 GCA_014220965.1 Paragonimus kellicotti
TGGTAGCGGAATGCGCGCGCCAAGTGTGCTGTTTCGTTTTTGGTAACCAAGTCAGTGGTGAGGTGAACTGGCTTGGTATTAGTAACAAGGCTCGGATGATGGGTACCCCGTTGTGCGAAGCCATTGTTTGTAAGTATCATTCACATTATATACCATTTCTGTAGCTGCCGTACGTGAAGAACACAATTATCCCTCGGAGTTGGGAGGGAACATGCACCATTTCATCAAACAGTGACTTCAGGGGACTAAAAATCGGATCGGAGGGCGTATGGCGCGTAGAATGATGAAAGAAACCATTGCAATGGTGATGTATAATTTCACTTCATAATGTCCTCATATCAGATTGTCACTGACACACGGTGGACCTGGATGAGTGAAAGGGAAGAAGCTTACGTTGTTTACATTTTGTACAAAATATATTTTCCCGTTCCGTAAATTCTTCTTTTGCGTTCGTTGGATGCAACGATGACAAGCGTGTGTTCTCCCGTCAGCGCGGTTTGCGCGGAGACTAAGAAGGTCCTATCTGTTGATGTACAAGTTTAAGTGTACGCTCAGCTAGGTGCGTCGTATGTAGGGTTGTCAGTCGTGATGTTTAGATACATAAGCGAGGTGGGAAACCATTAAATTTGTTGTAAAATGTCGCTTTAGCCAATGCTCGAATCGTACAATGCAGTAAACAGTGGGCTGACAAATTTTTCGTTGGCCGACTGCCTGTCTGGCCAAGCCGAAGTCGGACCGACTCCAGTATGTGGTGCAGGCCAACTCCGGTCCGACTCGTGGCCAGACACGGACCAACTCCGGGCCAACTCCGTTTTGTTCGCTGGGAAATCCCGTCTACAGTCAGAAGTTAATACGTCTCGCTGGTAACATGCCGCGAGTCCTTTATCCCTGGTCTAATAGCAGCGTAGTTGAACGGTAGTGTCCGGGATTCAGCGTGACGTGTGATTGATGGTGTTACCAATCGTTTGCACTGTGGGGACTCTCTCAAAAGGTTCCGCTCCAGGCTCGGTGGGTCACTCAATGACAACAATTCAGAGGACAACAAACAGCGCAACAGTACCTATAATACCGAGGCCGATAAACAAGAAGACATACAGTCAGCCAGCAACCTGCGTGTAGACCACGGAACGGGAAACTGGAGAAATTCTACGATAGCGGGGATAGGGCATACGTTCGAGCTAACCAAACCTGTCCCATCAGGAAGTGTCAAATTGTACAACGAAATACCAGCCAAAAATAAACTATTTTAAGGGGTCGCTACAACACGTAAAAGTAGGCATTTACACGTGCACACGACTGATGACTTCATCTGGAACTCTGTACAGAGCCTCATAAACTGCAAGATGAATAACGTGACCCGTATTGGGTCTGCGTGGAATGCAAAGCCATATAAAACAAGTAGCTTGGTAATAATCGGCGTTTCGCACAGCTCGACTTTCGGTACCTTTTCCCTAAGTCGAACCATTCACCAAGCTCGAAGGTCTCTTACCGCAAAAGCTGACCAATCAGCACGGAATCTCGAGGAAAGGCGAGTGTGCAACGGCCGCCTTCTGCAAACAACCCGAGGTGGGCGGGATAGCCCGCTTGTACGTCCCACGCCACTCAAGTTGACGGCGATAGGCTATAAGAACCGTAACTATGGTTTCCCGAAAACTCCAAAAATGTAATGCTGCTACTGTAGCGACCTCTTAGAACAGATTAAATTTTGTTGGTGTTTTGTTGTACAATTTGACTACTTCCTGATGAGGCATGTTTGTTTAGCCGAATTGTATGCCTGTTCCTGCTAACATAGAACTCCTTCACTTTTCGTTTCCCGCGGTGCACACAGGACGCCTGCTGAACCTCCGAGGAACCCGTCCGGAGTCTGTGCACGGAACGTCCTCTCAAGCTCCCATCTTCTAGCCTACGACAGACAATTTATCCTGATTGCATTTGTACACCTTGCACTTTGCACCTTTCAGGGTTTTTACATTGTAGAAGCCTAGCGGCTTAGAAGGAGGTACAATGATGCTACCTATGTCGAGTCCCTGTCAGCACCCAACTGGCACACTTCGACCGCATCGTTGTGGAGTAAACCAACTAGCAAATCGACTCGGGAAATATAAGACCTGCCCTCCGATATTCGCCGTGCATGCACGCATTCATCAGGTCTCAGCGATTTCAGCGATCTTCAGCGATTTGTTCACGGGTTCGAGTTTGGGGACCCAATCCACCCGGATCCAGTCAGTTTGTCCGTTTGAATTGGGTTTTCCAACCTCGAGCCCGTGAACAAATCGCTGAAGATCGCTGAAATCGCGAACGCAGGTCATCGTACATGTAATGACTCGACGACCTCGGAAGTACGCAACTTCCTCAGCTGCACTGCCACATTCACCAGTCTGTACACTGAGCTCGGCAGTTCACACTATTTACACGTTGGGTTAGTTCCACCCTAGACTGGCGCAGTAGCGTAAGGAGGGGAACCTTGTGGTCTTAGGTCTTTTGTGTATGCACTCATGGCATCGGGAGTGCCATGAACGAAACCACAAGGGGGTGGCCCACACGTCGATACCTCCGGTTGCATGATCGAAGGTTGCCTACCGCCACCCTTCTGGGGGGAGGCTTGTGTAGTGACCAGCGATCGTGTGGCTTCTCTAAGGATCCCGGCTGCAACCGTTTTCCCGCTTGCTTGTTCTGTACGCATGATTCTGTGTACGCCTGCTATAGGAGGCCTGATATGAACTCAGTGCCACTTTCTTCAGTCGTGCAACTAATTGCACGCAGTAAACGCTTGTCCTTTTCCTAACGACTCATCTACTATTCCATTCTTCAAGGTCGTTTTACCCGAACCTTTTCGAGCGTTGTTTAACGCACTCGAAGGTTCCACGCACTTTTCGCTTGGCGCGCTTTTGAACACCGCCGAGTTGGGTGTTGTTGGTCGTGCGCTTTTCTTTCTCCTCTTGGTTGCTGCCGTTGGTCCCAGACTAGGCTAGAGCTAACTGCTTATCATATTTCCAAACATTGCTGGAAATATACGGTTTGTTTCCAAACCCCACTGCGTTCTTTAGTTCGATGCCTGTTGGGACTACGTTTCGATTGCTCTTCAGGAAAGGCGTTTTAAATTGTTAGTGGACGAGGGTCTAGCGCATACCCACTTGTCCCCTACACTATTCAGGTGTCAAAAAAAGCCAACAGCTAGTAAGGCTACGGTATCAGGGAAAACAAGGGGTCCGACTCAAGGTAAACGAATGAAGGAGACTTGCTGGACACCCATACATTATGTGCACTAAACTCCCATTAACCCGACAAATGTAGGTGCGGTTCTCGCACGGATAGTGCGACGCAAGACTCGCCTATGTAACATTACGGCCAACCGACAAAAACGAATAAATGCAGTTAGACAAATAATAAGACATCATAATGTCTTATGAGGCCACTCTAAAAAAAAAGATAGTAACGTAATTATCTACGCCCCCGTACAGCTCATACAGGGGCAGCAAAAGCCGTAAGGAAGCTGTCTTGCTGATGACGTCTTACTTTTATTTACATGTAATGGAAAGCTGCAGCTTGGTTGTGTGCTTGCACGGTGAAGGCACATTGATGCTGAATGTATGAATATAGACGTAGCTGTTTTTAGTGGTCATGTCCTTCCCTGTCTCCTTCCTTCTTCCTATACAGGGTTTTCTTTTTTTCCCTCGTGGTTGTGTGGCAGTTAAGCATCAGTGTGAACCACTGATGTATTGCTGTCTATGATGATGATGATAATCCTAAACAAGAGATCATCAGAAATACCATTATCACTGTGTTCTACTTAACGCTGGAATATCCACAGTGACAAAATGGCGCTGAGCGCGCAGACTCGGTAAGTGGATCGTACCTAACGCACGAATGAATCTTCCCAGACCGTCCCTAGTCGAATCGGGTATTGACCAAAGCTGTCACGATGGCTCAAAGAATTTCTGACTAAATGTCACAGGAGACAACCGTGCTTTACAAACCTGACCCATATATAACGATGTCAGCTATGTCAGAGGTCAAAGACGAACATCTTGGCAGAAACCAGTTTCAGGAAGCTAACCACAGTTACAAGGGAACAAGACAATTCAACAACCCGTGTGAGCTAACAATCGAGGGGGGAAATTATTTGCACCGGTCATGTTCAAACCCTCATGCCCAGAAAACGGACATAACCCTCGGAAGTTTCCTGTGAAGGAACAGATGCTATCAAACTGTACAGTAGTTATTAACACAGTTCGCCGGGAATGAAAGGTGTGCTGGCGAGTTTATGCAGGCTGCTCAGTAGGAGAGACGAGCTGCAAACAATGACTCATTCCGTAGACATTTGCTTACTCATGGGAACAGCTCGAAGAGTAAACAGATTTAGAGCATTATACACTTGGGTTCCGATGGTATGGCAGTGGTCGTAGCAACGCCGCTGGAGATGACGACTTTCCGTTGATCCGATGTTCTGTAAGGCAGTCACCCCTGGATTGTAGTTGCAGTTGCGTGCGTAATCACACCGCCGTCAGACTTCCTTATATCAGTCCCCCACTGATGGTCTTTGGAGTATATTGAAGTACAGGAGCGACTCCGGCTGGAGATGAAACTTGATTGAAGTTACTCCGGACGGCTTGCAAATCAGGCTATCGCCTTCTGATTCTGAGAGGTTTTAATGCTTCTAAATTTGAGGTCTGTTAGTGGTAAAGGCTCTGATCACAAAGTGTTTGACTCTGTCGACAATTCCACATAAACACTTGGTATGTTCACGAGATTCCGACTTGGTCAGACAGCCTTAACGGTAGACTTAATCATAAATCGTCACAGCAGCAACATCACAAACGTATCGCCTGCAGCACCACTAGAAAAGAGCGATCGCATAACGAGTTGTTTTTCGTTCAGCTGTTCTCTCTCGGTAAAACTGGCGCACAAAATGTAACTTTTAACCTAATTGACCATAAGAAATTGATAGTCGGGACTGAACTGGAACCCACCAGTTTCCACAGTGGAAGTTGATATTTTGTAAAGACTACGTTGAAAGCCTCCGGGCTCTTACAGAAGGGAACGTCTCTCAACTAGCCGGAGGAATGGGTCTGTAGCCAGTTCGAAACAAAACAATGGAGGTGGCAAAGAATGCTCGCCTGGCGCATGGGCTCAATCTGACACGTGACAGAATCGGAAGAAATTTTACGGTTATGCCCAGTCCAGATGCTCCCTAAGAAATTTCCCATAAACGGAGAAATCATATCGACTGATAAAGGCATAGCGGACGCGTTCATGGCACAGTTTCAAAGTGTTTATCGCTCAGACAATGGAGTACCTGAGCCTCACTCTAACACCAAGGTCGCGACCACGGTGGATCAGGACATTACGCCCCACGAAGTTGAGCGAGCGATATCCCAGCTAAACAGCACAAAGTCCGCAGGACCGGACCATATTCACCCGGCTATCCTAAAACCTTTGGCCAAATTGCTGGTATACTCTTTTGCGCATATATTCACTCTCACATTGAAAACAGATATAGTCGTGAGGGACTGCAGGGAGGCCATCATAATTCCCATCTTCAAAGATTGTAATCCATCAATTATCGACGAGTTACCGACCAGCAAGCATGACTAATGTCGTCAGCAGACCTGCTAAACGCATATTACGAAACAGGATCTGTAGATTCCCCTACGAACAGAATTTTTTCAGGACTACTCAGCACGGTTTTCTAAGGTGTTGGTCTCGTCTTACCAGTCTGTTGACGTTTTTAGACACTGTCACGGAGAAGCTGGATAGAGGGGAAGTGGTCGAAGTGTGCTACCTAGATTTCCAGAAAGTCTTCGATTCAGTCATTAGGTTAGAAGCTACGAGAAGCTGGAATATCCCCTAGAATCTGTAGGTGGATCCAGACGTTTCTAGTTGGAAGGTCGTGTAGAGTGAGAGTAAGAGGAGTACTGTCGGACGACGGTTCTCTGTTAAGAGGCTTACCTCCAGGTTCAATTTTCGCTCCTTTTCTCTTTATGGTATACACAAATGACTTGATTGACTACCTAGTAAGCCCATGTTACCTGTATGCTGATGATATAAAGCTGGTGGGAAGTGCGTCGGACTCGGACGCCCTCCAGGAGGACATTCTGAAGATCTGCGAATGGACATTAAGGTGGGACTTACCACTGAATGTTCTCAAAAGTCATATCCTCGCTAATGCTTCCCAGTCGACCCCCAGGTATATAAGGGATGCACATGGACAGACAATCGAACTACCAACGAAACGTCAGACGAGTGACTTGGACATTCAAGTCGTTAGTACGTTTACTCTATCTGCCCTGTGTTGAAATGCCGTGCTCGAAATATAGAGACCATGGGATGCACACAGCTGCAGCAGTCTGTCGCCATTGTCAGTGCGTTGTGCCCGGACACCAAACATACCTCCCAGCCGCTTCTCTAGGGACAGTTCCCCTTTGTTGCTCGGATGCCCATCAACACAGCAAAAAGACCCATTACACAATGACCATCCAGATACCATTAAGGTTAGCAAAACGTGGCGAGGAGGCTAAATGAACCGTAAGGACGTGAGCCACAGTCTTCCACCTGGAGAATTCCTTGAAGACGGGTAAACTATATTGCCCCACCTTCCATTGACACCGTCACAACGAGACTGGACCTTGACGTGGTGTGACGGCTTGCGCATCTCGATGACCTATTGGGCTAAACTGAGCGGTGCGATGATTACACGGACAATCAGTTATATGAGGCAGACCAAGCAGGTAGAGGTCTGACAAACCAGTCTCCTGGTCCTCCAGGTTGGGGGTTGGAAGAAGGTTGGCATCTTTTTCCGGAAAAAGTACTGATTTTGGTACACAGCCACCTGGCATCTGTACTGCGGTACAAACTTTTAAACCAAAGACTGGTTGAAAATCCTAATCATCCTCTTGTGAACGTCCCGCAAAAGTTAAAGCTAATCACGGCAACATTGTGCCGGTAAGTCGCGCCTCCTATAATCCAACCTCATACTCCAATCGTCCCATGCTTAGAGCTAGAATGCAAGTTAAGTATAAGAAGTTTCAACGTTTACACTCCAAAACAGATAAACCAACAGACCGCCCTCGCACGAACGTTCCATTTGTTGAATGCATTTCAGATACTGGAACCCACAACAACAGTAAACACACGAAACTAACAGCACCGCATTGTCTACCCGATACTGGTTATACACTTCGGGTGACTCCACAGCCGCTGTTACAGGTCAGGCTGGAGTAGGTATAGTCCTCAGCACGACGGCCGCAGCCGCATTAGTAGATTGGATTCCTGTTAACAGTAGACTTTGTGCCGTCCGCTTGGCAGGTTCTGTTAAAACCAGCTCTAGACGCAAACTTTCAGAGATATCTTTCATTGTGTCTGTTCATGCTCCAATTGACTGTAGTGACTTTGGTGTCAAAGATGCCACTTACTCGGATCTGGCCGCTCCCCTTCGGTCGACACATTGTTCTGATATAGTTATTTTGGCCGGAGATGTGAACGCCCAGATCAGCGACATTAGTGAGGCTGAGTCTCATTTAAGTGGCAGGTTTGGAATAGCATCACACCGCTCGGATAATGACGGACGACTGTTGCAACTGTGCGCTGAGCATAAACTATTTTTAGCCAGCACTAATTTGAAGCATCGTGCGCGTCATTGTTATAGTTAACGCTCCTCTTTTCCGAAGCAGGTCTAACCTCAGATAGATCACATAGCTGTTAGTTGTAAATGACGGGGTTCCATTCAGGACTGTCGTTCCTATCGGAGCACATGCTTAGACGTTGATCATGTGTTAGTACGTTTGCCGTTTTTTCCCTAGCTTTTGATAGGCAACGACCTCACCGACAGCAACGGCTGACTGTTGTGAAACTGGTTAAGCCGTCGGTAAAGACAAAATACCAAACCAACCTAGGAAGTAAGTTTAACAGTTTTAATCCCGAAAATCCCAAGAGATGCTGGACCCCGGTCCCACAGGTCATTTATGCAGCAGGTACTGTAGCATGCGGCACGGCGGTTCGTGAGTTGAACAGACATTGGATCTCGGAGGAATCCCTGGAGTTGTCAGGTTTCAGACGAAGCATTTCTGACAGTTCATACAACAGGTTCAGAGGGGATACCCGTAGGAAGCTGAAGCGTAGCCTAATCGACGATCGCGGGGTTTGGCTGGCGGAAAATGTTAAGAAAATGAAAAACCGCTTGTTTCCGGTAACACTGGCAGACCCTTCACGCTTATCCGTGCCGCTGGTTTAGTCATCACTGGGGTTCTGGCATCCATTATATTTCGCCAATTCGGGAGGCAAACATTAGGGAAAGAACAGGCAGGGTTTCGTCCTGGGCGGGGTTGTATAGATCACATTTTCACCCTTCGCCAAATTCTGGAGCAGCGTCATGTGTACCGCCGGCCAACAATCGCCGTATTTCTCGACTATAAAGGTGCGTTCGATTCGGTGGACCGATCTACACTTTTAGAGTCGCTTAAACGCAGGATGTACCGACCAAGTATGTGAACATACTGTCGGCGCTTTATTCCCATACTCAGCTCAGGTTAGGGTCTACGGTTGGCGTACATCAAGGCTGTCCACTTTCACCATTTTTGTTCAATTTCGTCATAGACGAAATAATGGAGGACTGTCTGCGGCACTCACAAGATGCCGGCGTGGACCTCCTACCTGGTGAAAGACTGACTGATCTTGATTATGCTGACGACAAGGTGTTGCTGTTCGACAACTTTCAAACAATACAAACAATGCCAGACGATATTTCTCACTCTGCTAAACATTTCGGAATACGATTTGTTGCAACGAAGTGCGAATTGCTTTTGCAAGACTCTTGTGATTGCGTAGATTTGATGTTGGGTAATAAACTTATGGAGGTTGGTGATCGGTTTGTGTACTCAGGAAGCTGTATCAACAACGGCGGAGGAAGTGTAGGGAGTGAAAAATAAGTGCGTATCTCTCAGGCTGTAACGGTATTCGTTAACCTAAGACACCTCTGAAGAGAGAAGGGCATCTCTATAAGGTTTAAGGGTCACGTATGTAAGGCGACACTTCACGACTGCGAAACTTGAGCGCTCAAGGAAGAAGACGTGAACCGTTTTCAGGTAATTGACCACGTCTGTATTCGATTGCTCGCATCGAGTGGCAACAATGAGTAAGCAACGAAGCGGTTAAGAAGCGGGTATTTGGTGGTGATTACGGAGCGAGTTCATTCATTCAGTCCTTGCATTTGCACAGACTCAGATGGCTCGGTCATATGTTAAAGATACCAGTCAGTCGTCTGCCACACCGACCAATCTTTGCCGACTGTCGTAAGGTGCGACAGGTGACCTAGCGTAGAAAAATAAAATCACTACGAAGCGGTTGACCACCGTAGATCGCGTTCGTCTCCCGGTCTGCGGAGCTCGTTACTCACGCAGTCGGTAGCTAGACAGCGAGTGAGATGGCGGTTAACAGAGCTCCGTTGCGGGAATGTTGTCCGTGTTCGGCTGAGTTTTCTGTTAAGTAAGTGCAGTCAGCGACACGAGACAGAGAAAACCGTAAGGGGGCTCTTTTGCTGATGACCTTTTATTTTGACTTATAGTTCGGTTGTTTGGTAGAAAGGCGCGGACATCTAGATGATGAATGTTTGAATATGGACGTAACTGTTTTTAATAGTCGGTTTTCCTATCCTTTCTCTGTCTTTTCCTGTACATGTTTTGCTTTCTATTTCTTGTTTGTATAATAGTTAAGCACAATTGGAAACCAGTGATGTTTTGTTTTCTGTGATGATGGTGATTTGTGACCGGGCTGTTGCTTGACCACCACGCGGATTTACCCAATTTTTGATGGTGTGTACTACCCGATACAGAAGACGCCGATCTGGCATGCAGAGAACGTGCCCCAACCATCACGGACTGTGCAGCATTGGTTCTTTACAAATTGATTCGCACATCCCTGTTTCGATTGTTGCTATGTGCAGTAGACCTAATAAAGATTATCTGGTCATCTCGTGGAGTAATGCAAGTTTTCCAGTCGTGTTGATTAAGATGCCGACGTTCAGGATCAACCGTTGGTCTCTCTGAATATCCTTTTAGGATACCTGTTCCAACCTCCTTCCTTACGTGAACGTCGACCGTTTGGTAACGGTAAAAGTATTTCTGATGCTTGCTCGTGGGTCGATTCCTCATTCTCATGCCCATGCGATCAGTAATGTGGCATGCAACCTCCTGAACGTATGTAATTTTTGTCTGGTTTTGTTGTTTAATAACGGATCCTAGTGTGAACTTGAAACGTCACAATAAGTCGTTCGCCAGTGAGTGTGCCTTTTTCAAATACTTTATCTATATGGATATACTAGTTACCAGCTATTCACTTTTTCAGTTCCGATTAAATTAAAACATAAAACCTTTGGTTGAATAAGCACAGTACCCCACAACGTAGGACTGACGGGTTTGGGAGAAATAATGTAATTCACTGTAGGTAGACTGATATACTTTTGACTAGAAACCTGCTGGCCATCAGTGGAGCTCAGTGACGTGAATACTGCACTTGGCTGATTTGTTTGCCGGGTGAGTGCAGTTAATTATTTGTGGACGTAAAAACCACAAGGAAGATGATGCCTTGTTCTCATTTACATAGTTTTTTGTCTGGAGGATGTATGCTTTTTGGTACTGAATGTTTAATTTGAAACGTACTTTTTTTGACATTCGTGTCTCATCACTTCTCTTGTTTTCAGGCGAAGACTTGTGCTTTCGGTGGTTGATGGTGATGACGACTTGTCTAGGACACCTGACTCGTTCATGCAGAATGTGCATCTAAACCCTGCGTGTTCAACAACCGCTGGTTGGAGACGCTATCCGAGATGGCGGCGTGTCGCAGTCAATGGCGTACCTGCATCCATACCATTTCTAGTTCTTTGCTTAGACTTCTATTAATTTTCAACCTTAGTAACGTTTTCTTCTAGGATATTCCACGTCACTGTTGAGGTGAGCGGCAGCCCGAGCCACAGTACCTTTTGGTCAGGCTCATGACTGCTGCTGCCGCTGCTGAGTCTGTTTCAGATGATTCGACCGTATGGCTAAGGTGTTGGTCTTTTTACGCGTATTTGAGAAATTTGCAAGTTCGCGACCGATAACGACGGTAGTGAAAATGCGATCTTCACTGTTTTTTCTCTCGCGCACTTCGTATATTGACGGTGTCTGTCGCACCATGCATTGTTTTGTGTGGCTTCTGTTGGTGGGAAGCAACTGCAAGGTGATCGGCCGTGACGTCGTCACGGGCTATCAAGGCTTTGACACTCCACCGAGCAAGGTTGGTAAGTATCGTCTGCCCGGCTGGTGAGTTTACGACCAGCCACAACGCGGATTGGAAATTGAAATATTACTTTTGCCATCGGTGATGAAGCCTGTATCCTTAAAATTGTTGACTCTTTTCTGAAGTCATGTTTTCTTTCCTACACATTTATGCCCGTTTATTACTGTGCTACTTCGTGGGCAGTTGTCGGAACGGCCCGGGTCGTGGTACCCACGTTTTCGTTTTACAGCTGAAAGTAATGGAGATAAACGTTTAAGTATTGGGATGCTCCCCGAGCTTGGCATTCGGGTTGCAAACGTTTCATCACCAAACGAGGTGACATTAATGGATAAGTGTTTCAACATGTAGTTTTGAGCTACGAACAACATCACCACTGTTCCCAACTGGCAAAAGAAAAACATTTTCTGCAGCGTTAACGACGGCGGACTGTTCAGTTTTATTGTTGTTCTGGCAGGCGTGTCAAATTCAAATTTTGTGTTTGAAATTTTTGTTTGATTGTCTGCTGTCTCTTCAAAAAAGAATAGAATGGCTGGAAACAACAGAAGACGTCATCCAAATACTTCCATTCAACCACCATGTCACGCCAGTCAGGGGTAAGGTAATACCAGAGGACCTCACTTCGTTAAAATTGCGGTGTGGGCCTGAAATCGCGATTAAAGAAGTGGCCCCAACACGGTATCTGCATATTATTGCATCATAAACTTGAGATGTTGCAATGCGAAGTAGAGAAAACAACTAGTAAATACGAATGTTCCTATTGTTTGCAAGCACCACTACCCGTTTGCGCCCCGTGTCCACCCTCATCGCAATGGGCCACACATCGGGGGTTGACGCTGATGTTCATTTGTCACACAACCACATGAAGAAGGAAGAATTCTGTTTGTTAATTCTGATCGGTAATTTAGAATATCCTATCTTACTCAGATGGTATTCTCAATCACAGCTGTTCCTCTTGAGTTTTGTGGTTTGTTGATGTTCGTATGTATTCCGGACTTGCTTGAGTCATTGGTTGTACATTTTCCCTGGTATTTTAGAACCGATGACGTCGTGAGATATCGATTTATTTTCTACATTACTTTCGGACTCAGTTTGTCAACGTTGCAATGGCTCTTCAACAGGTTAGTAACGTCTTATCTGGGAGAGTTAACAGACCATAGGAGCTTCAATTCAGGCTAATAGTTTCTTGTATCGCTGCCTCGATTATCAGTACACTGGCCCTTTTTGGCGTTGCATGTATTGAAAATATTCGACTTACCTATCCGTGGAGGTGGATTACAAGTATTATTCACGGTTCAGTGATTAACGTTCTCAACAGATACGCTTTCGGAGGCCTTTTCTCTAAGACATTTATGTGCCTACTGCTGCAATGCACTAATCGTTTCTGCGATTGTACTTTTGTACTATGCTAAATTATCAGGTTCGACGATTTTCTTTTTTGAATTATGTTTAAGTTGTCGATTGGGTGGCCTGCAAATATCTCCAGTTATGCACCAATTTGCTGTGGGACAATCTCCAGATACTTATGTCAAGTACCGCTCTGGCAGGTTTGAACAGTTTTTTTGTTTTGGATGTACTGGCTCCAAGTAAATACTCGTCAATTTTGAACGATACTCAATTGTAAGTCCGTTCGCTTTTTTATTTGTCAACAAGCTTCACGTTAAACCAACGCACTCACTGTTTGGTATCGTTTGGCTCTTTTATGGGCCTAGTATTTTGTGCAACTGCGGTCATTTTCAATCGTTTAACACTGTCATACTCGCAACCTGCTGTATGTTTTTCCACATTTATAATAAATTGCTTTAGACGAATCTCGTGGAAATTATAAAAGATCATACACTGACGCGTGCGCTGACGACACTAGGACGTATATTCTATTTCATTCCTTTGTACGCACTGTTTCCCAAACCCTTTTGCGGATTACGCCATCAAAGGTAAAAAAAATTGTTCAAATCTGTGATTGTCTATAGCCTTTCTCTTTTCTGGTTGCTACTGGATATTCGGATGTTCTTCCTGCTGTTCGTAATAGGATTTCATCTGCAATTTTCTTGGGGATGTGCTGTCAGTATTCTGAAATGGCAGTTTTCCAAAGTATCGTTTGTATTCTCGTCTTGAACTTGAAATATTTCAGCCACTAATTGCCCCGTTGAACTCAATCGTGGATCCTACCGATTCGGAACAGAATGTTTTAACAAAGCCCGCTTCTCCTTTAAAACAGGTTTGTTTGTGATTGTCACGATTGATTACCTTACAGCACCTGGTTCTTCAACGGTTGGCCGATCTCGTGGCGATCGATGCTACCGCCAGAGCAACTGTGTTTTCACTGAACACTCTAGGTAAGAATGCTGTAATGAGTTTGACCATATACTATTCACGAACAGTAAATGAATGGTTAGCAATCCTTGCTCCTTTACTCGGTTTCACCCCAGCTACATGAGCACTTGATGCTTTTTTCTATCGTAGGTGGCCGTCCTATGTTGTGGCGTCATATCAGTGGCTGGTGTACTACAGCTCTTGAGCAGTTCGTTTCAAATGTACAGCTTGCAAACGGTCGCATTATGCAGAAAACGGTGAATTGTAAGTTTTGCATTCCTGTTAGTTGATTTCAGTCGTGTTTTATGCAGACGCACATAACCGATGTGACGCCGGAGCTGTATGAAATAAATGAGTAATCAATTACGAATGAGACAGCAGGCATAGTTTGGCCATTCTGTAAGCTTATTATGCATATGAATTGTCGGATCAGTTTGTATGCGCATTGATCTCATGATTGAGCATACGCATACTCCAGCGAAGTCGCTGGAGTAGTACTTTTTTCTGCACACCTTGCAGTTCTTTGAGACCTTTAATTGCGGATTTTCAAGACGATGGATCTCAGAGTTATTAAGGTTGATGAAGAGATCGCACAGAGATAGCTAAAACAATTTAGGTGGTGCTGAGACCACGGAGGGACCCTTAGAAGTGAATGTCAGAAAAGCATCTGATAGAGGATTGGCCATTTACAATGACTTATAATAACAACTCCGTCTGCCTCCATACCAGTGCCATGCAAGACATGCTGGCGACAACGTTGGAACGATAGACATGAAGTGCAAACGCTTCATAAATAAGAGACCTGAACTGATCCATAAAAAAGCAGTTGAACCGAGTTATGAGGTGCCACTTGTGACGTTATCACTTGTGTATTCCAAATAATCAGACTGTCGACACAGGGTTCATTTTACCACACTGGGATGGATTGCTCCGAGTTTGGAGATCAGTAAGATGTTCACCCGTTTTAGAGCTCACGGATAGTGCGACCGCGGTGCTATACACGCAGGATGAGCAATCTTGGTAAATTTGTGTTAATTTATACCTGTCACTGGATATGAGAGTTTCAGTACGTTGGTGTCACATTTATCTTCATGAACCACTCGCATGAGTCACAAGCTCTTTCATGATGATAGTCATAAACTGTGCAGTGGTTTTCAGCACTTCAAAGTGTATATCGAAATTCACTCGTCCCTGTGACTAGTATGTTCTCCGGATTTCACATCTGTCGAAAAATGTTGGGACCATTTTGGTTGCCGGTTGAAGGGACTGGAACTCATATGATATCGGTAGCTTCCAAAAAACAGTGTATTCGTCACTTATGCTGATAACAGAAGAAGTAATCGAATTACTGTTGGTTGCTGTTTTTTGGAGGTTTCGGTTGTCACCATGCGTATTGTGCGAGATTTTTCGCCTCTGTCCTCATCTTAATGCGTGTAGTTGTTCATTCGACGTTTTTATGTGCGCACAATCCCGCTCAACGAATAATTACATTTTTGCTTTCTCTTACGCCCGGCACGACAGCACATTATGGTCTACTTTCAACGTTTATGTTCAAATGGCAAGCAGTACGCCTTTGTTTAGAGGCTGCTGTTCTGCTTGATAAACATGTGTAAAAAAAAGTGTTACCTCTGGTTAGAAAGTAAACACTTTACTTTGAACGACTGTTCATTTCCAGTTGTCATTGTTGAAAGTGACATCGATCCAACGATGCTGTATTTTCCTTATACGTCTGGTCAGCAATTTCTGGCTGATTTTGGTCTAACATTCAGGCTGTGTAGTCTATGTACGAATCGCTGTGTCCTAGTGGCGTTTCTGATTGAATTAACATCGGGCCTACAGTGGCTGGTAAAATGTAGTTATCCTTGTGTGTTAAGTGTGTGTATTGGTTCTCCCAGATACATGTATTGGATCGTTGACCAACGGAACTTCCGGAAATCACTCTGGTTTCTCACTGTGTTCAATGACATTTACCCAGTATCCCAACTTTGTTTCTAGCGATTATTGAGTCGCTTTTCATGAGCTTATCTGGTCTCCCAAACTTTCTTCCATCGGTATACGTCCTCAGTAGCACTTCAGGCGACTGTTAAACCGACAAATTATTGTCAAATTCGAAGACCTGTCTTGGTCAACTCGGGATGATTCTGTAATAAATAATATCAAGCAACTTCATTCGTGAATGTGAATAACCTACGAACAACGTAGTTAATCCGGGACATATGGCTGACGGACATGTAACATCAGGTGATAGTAAGATAACGTAGTGAACCAACGAATCAAATGTGCTACAATTGGTGAGAAGGCTTTTTTTCAGTTTGAGAGAAAAGGAAACAGAGGGACACGTTAACCAAAGTAATAAGCACTAAAGTCTTCCTTTATCAGACCTTTATATCTACGTACTGTGTGGCCTGTCACTGCTATGCTTTTTCGTCTGGAAATGTCATATAGGTCCATTTATCTGGCCCTGCTACATGATTCATCGTCTACCGTTGGCTTTTCTGACTAGACGTTTTTCTCATAAGAAGCCTTCCGTAAACGTGATAATTCCCGTTCTGTTTGCTTCTCCGATTCGTGTTCATTTTTTAGTCTTGCGAATGAACATCCTCGTTTTCTTTTTCTGGATTTCCCTAGTCTCTAATTTCCTGGTCTGGATCGATACTGGTGTCATTCATGTGGTTATTTGCGGCCTTCTCTGACCATTTGAACAATTTGCTCACCACACGATCGTTAATTTTAGCACCCTAGTGGGCGGTTATTTTACCTTTTTCTGTGATGTTGTTATATAAGTGTAGTTAATTTGTTTCAACAGCCAGCACACGTGTGCTCCGAATGGTACTCGTGTAAATGGTTGGCTTCCACTGATAAAATCCTCATGTAATATGTTACTTGATGGGTAACTTATCAAAAGCGTCTGAATGTGTACAGTGTACTGTCGACACTGTTAGAATAAGCTACCTGACTCAGTGTTGTATAATCATAAACGGTTTATTCGAGCATTGAGTCTGTCTAGGCTTTTAATAAATCGGATCGTTAACCAACCTGCGCGATTTAGCCAGGTGAAGAGCCTGACGTAACCGGCCAATGAAACCGCCATTGGTTGACTGTTAATACCTCAATTAATCTGTAATGAGGCTGATCGGTTTCTCGCTCTTTATGTCTCTCCCTCTACAGCTGTATCGGCCTGAATAGTGGAAAACGTGTGTTCATCGGCGCCGACCAAATTTTGGGTGTGATGATTCGTTTGTGTAAGGTTGTATCTAATGTTTAAGGTCATTTTTTAAATGACAAGTTCATTACTTGTGTTACTTGCTTTACGAACCCCATTTTCGACATTGTGTCAGTTTATTGTCCCCTTCGGATTGGAATGAACACCGGAGAATATGAACGCGACTGCTCTCTTGAACAGGCCTATTTTACACTATTTTGAGACGGACCGGATACTCTTCAGAACCGTCGAAAAATGGGGCAAATAAAACAACTGCTAGTTATAAGATTACTAAATGAGTAGAGCACTTAAACGACAACTCGGGCAAATTTGTCTCTGCTATTTGTAATCCATCATAAGGATGCCGTGTGTAGCACTTTTCCACTCAAGGGGTTTTAAGAGGGTGTTTAGAGAAGTGGACACGAAGTCTCACTCACTCTCGTCCACGCGAAATCATTTGAGGGTTTACTATGTTAACGCATGTTTTTGCGCTTTTTACCAGTTGTTTTTCATTCTTTTCAGCAACCATTTCATCCTCGGAGGTGATGTTTCAGTGTCACCTTCCAGCTTCTTTTCGTACTCAATTGCGGCCAAAGAATGCTTACAATTCCATTACCAATCCTATGGTTACAGAGCGCCCACCTGTCTTCGTTGGTTCCTTGGTGGATTTGATCGCTCAAGGCGATTATAAAGGTCTAGCTAAAACAGTTTCTGTGAAGGTGGGTATGCTTGTTATCAGGTTCAGCGTGAATGTTTTGCCATTCAGGAAGATGTTGGATCACCTGTGAGAGCTCAGTCAGATTCCATGTGAATGCTGTCGTGCCTCCGCGACAATGGTGTTCACTGGCACAGTTTCACACTGTTAGAGGCACTTGGCAATTTATAGTCCATCTAGGTCTCTATCACAATTCATACAAGATCGGTTTAATGTAGTCATCCGTATTCCATATTAATTCTGGCAAATCACTTTTAATCTGTTGGCTTCTGCGTTCCTTAAAATCAGTCACGTCAGACCGCCATATTTCTGTTAATCTGTTTAACTTGTTAGTTTGCCGCGTTCCTATTCGCTTAATGTATTAGATTGTGTATGCCTTACAATATGCAACACGTACGTGTTGGACTTCCTCTCGGTTATCTGACAGAACTTCTTTTGTGCTCTGAGCAGCCTACCGACAGCGACCTTGGCCAATTCCCATTCCCAGTTAGGACCGAGCATTTTAGTAATATTCAGCTTGTCTTGGCCATCTGACAACAACCTTAGTGTAATGTTTCAACTAACAACTTAGCGCCTTTCGTTTCTGGAACTGCGATGTTATTAGATGCTCTAGCTGCGTTTCTAGCTTTTGGTGAACATCGAAATTGTATTAATAAGCCTGACCAGGTTCTTGTCCAATCGATCATCATTTGTGCTGATACTTAACGATTCAATTTAGTTTGACCATTCCTGGTCATTTCAGTATAGGTCTATCTATCAATCAGCTGGTCGATTAGAATTGTATTTTATCTACTTCAACTTTTGCTGGATCCATTCTTTCTTCTAATTATCCACTGTATACTGTATAATTGGGACATGACAAGCAGCTGCTTCCCACTACTCTTTCCTCGTAGACAATCATTCAGATAATGTCGTAGCCGCATATACGCGTGTTTTCCATCGCCCAGTGTGGGATCATGTACCTACCGTATTCCTCATTGCTATTGGGCGTGAAATTAAAACGCATTCCAACGCAAGTGGACGCAGCTGACTAAGTTTAATCACGCATAACGGCGCTTGCAATGAGTTGATTAGGTCTTTGCATTGGTTGGCTGAAGGCACATAGTGTCTCACGATAAGCTGAGGTTGCCGCATATAAGTATATTTCGGGTGAATCCATGTAAACAAGAAATTGTCAAAGTCTCCTTGTTTAATATCACATTTAAAAGAGACCCAATTGCGAAAAATCTGGACTTCGGCTGGATTCGAACCAGCGACAGAAACAACATGCCCAAACGCGGCAAATGCTCTACCAGCTGAGCTACGAAGCCACGCCGAAAGCTCAGAAATTCACATTTGGACCTGAGCTTCCGGCGTGGCTTCGTAGCTCAGCTGGTAGAGCATTTGCCGCGTTTGGGCATGTTGTTTCTGTCGCTGGTTCGAATCCAGCCGAAGTCCAGATTTTTCGCAATTGGATCTCTTCTAAATTATCAATCTGCCGAACTACTTATCAGTAATATCACATTGTTGTGATGCACAACGTAAATGGGAATACGAATTTTCGTTTCGATTAGTAATTATTTTCAGGATCCGATGTTTCAGGAATCAGACAGTGCTAGGTAAAATCTGAAAAAACGTTTCACCAGAAGCAGGAATAACTCTTTTTGCATCATCCTGCTTGCAAGGTAGCACCTTAAAACGTCTTCCGCTCCAATCTTGGTGTACTGTTTGTCACTGTCATAGTTCGAGAATGCTCATCATCATCATCATCATCATCATCATCATCATCGACAGCAATACATCAATGGTTCACACTGTTGCTTGACTGCCTACACAACCACGAAGAAGAACAAAGGAAAAACAAAAACCCATATATAGGAAGAAGAAAAAGAGCAGGGGAGGGGAAGTGGACCTAACTACTAAAAATAGCTACGTCTATATTCAAACATACAACATCAAGGCGCCTACACCTTGCAAACAAACAACCGAGCTGTAAGTGAAAGTAAGGCGTCATCAGCAAGACAGCTTCCTTACGGCTTTCACTGCCCCGCATCATTAAGTGCACTCACTTCACAGACAACTCGGCCAAACAACGACAGCATTCACGCCACTGAGCTCGATTAGCCGCCATCTCACCTAACGTCTCAAGCCACCGACTGTGAGTCGCGAGGGCCCCAGCCCGGGAGACGAACCCGACCTACAGTGACCAACCCCTTCGTGAACGATTTCATTTGTCTACGCCAGGTCATCATCTGTCCACCTCGCACCTTGCGCCAGTCGGCCGCAGCGTCGGCAAACAGTGCTCGGTGTGGCAAACGACTAGCTGGCATCCTTAGTACATGACCTAACCATCTAAGTCTGTGCAAATGTAGCGACTGAACAAAAGAACTCGTTTGACAATCAGTGCCAAACACCCGCTTCCTAACCTCCTCGTTGCTTACTCGCTGGTGCCACCCGATACGAGCGATTGAACGCAGACATCGGTGGTCAAATACCTGAGACGGTTCACGTCCTCTACCCTGAGCGGCCACGTTTCGCTGCCGTAAAGTAATACAGCCCTCACTGTTGTCTGATATACGCGACCCTTAAGCTTCAGAGAAATACCTCTCTGTCGCCATAGGTGTCTCAGATTAGCGAACACCGCCCTAGCCTTGGAAATACGCGCTTCTATTTCATTCCCTACACCTCCGACGCCACCGCTGATGCAGCTTCCCAGGTATACAAACCGGTCAACAATCTCCATGACTTCATTATCTAACATTAAATCTACGTAATCACAACAATCTTGCAGAAGCACTTTGCATTTTGAGGCTGCAAAGCGCATTCCGAAGTACTTAGCAGAACGCGAAATAGCGTCCAGTGTTGTTTGTGCCGCTTGAAAGTTGTCAAACAGCAATACCTTATCGTCAGCATAATCAAGATCAGTCAGTCTTTCACCAGGTAGGAGGTCCACGCCGGCATCATTTGAGTGCCGCAGACAGTCCTCCATTATTTCGTCTATGACGAAATTGAACAAAAATGGCGAAAGGGGACAGCCTTGACGTACGCCGCTCCTGGTGCTGAAACTGTCAGATACTTCGCCGTAAACCCTAACCTGAGCTGAAGTATGGAATAAAGCGCCGACAGTATGTTCACATACTTAGTCGGTACACCCCTACGTTTAAGCGACTCTAAAAGTGTAGATCGGTCCTACCGAATCAAACGCACCTTTATAGTCGAGGAATACGGCGATTGTTGGCCGGCGGTACACATGACGCTGCTCCAGAATTTGACGAAGGGTAAAAATGTGATCTATACAACCCCGCCCAGGGCGAAACCCTGCCTGTTCTTCCCTAATGTTTACCTCCCGAACTGCAGTGAGTCGACGAAGTATAATGGATGCCAGAACCCTTGAAATGACTGGGGTCAAACTAATCCCCCTATGGTTTTCGCAAGAGCCCCGGGCTCCTTTCTTAAATATGGGAACTATTATCGAGTGACCCCAGCACGGAGGGATGGTCTCCGTCGTCCACACAAGTTGAAACAACTGAGTCAAGGCCTCTACTAACGCCTTTCCACCGTTCTCTAAAAAGTGCCGGCACGAGATCATCTGGACCAGCAGCCCTATTACGATTAAGAGCCGAAAGGCAATTGCGAACCTCAGTCTCAGTGGGTGGTTCCAAATCTACCGACCAGGGTGCTACATCACAAGTTTGTGGCGGCAACGCAATAGAAGCAGGCCAACTAAATTGACCCTCAAAGTGTTCCGCCCAACGCTCTAACCTTCTGGACTTATTACAGACTAGTGTACCATCTACCTCGCTGATAGCTTCACTGACAGACGGTCGCCTGGGACCGGTGGCACGGATCAGCTTAAACAGTTTGCCGATGTTCCCTGAGGCAAATGCGGTTTCCATTTCCTCAACTTTTTCCACTAACCAAGCCTCACGATCAGCCTTTAGACTACGTTTCAGTTTCCTACGGATATCTCTTCTAGACTTGTTATGTGAACTACCAGGAGGAACCTTCCGTCTGGCTTCTAACAACTCCAAGGATTTCTCTGAAACAAGCTTGTTACCCATCAGACCCTTTACCACATGCTACAGTACCTGCTTTCTGAATGGCCTGTGAGATTTGAGTTCGGCAGCTAGTAGGATCTTTGGAGTGAGAACTATTGAGGCAGCTTTCTAAACTGGTTTGGTAATTATGCCTTACCGATGGTAAAGCCAGTTTCTCAACAGCTAATCGTTGCTGTCGGTGGGGTCGTTGCCCAGCAAAAGTGAGAACAAAACGACAACGTACCAACGCATGATCTGAATCCAAGTACCCAATAAGAACGACAGTCTTGAATGGAACCCCGCCACCTATAACTAACGGCTATGTGGTCTATCTGAGACCAGGCCTGATTCGGAGAAGGCGGGCGCCAAGTATAGCATTGACGTGCACGATGCCTAAAACCAGTACTGGCTAAAAATAGATTATGCTCAGCGCACAGCTGCAACAATCGTCCACCATTATCTGATCGATGTGATGCTATCCCAAACCTACCTAAACGAGATTCGGCTTCACCAAGGCGACCGACCTGGGCATTCATATCTCCGGCCAAAACGACTATATCAGAGCCACGTGTCGACCGAAGGAGAGTGGCCAGATCCGAGTAAAATGCGTCCTTGACGCCGATGTCACTACAGTCAGTAGGAGCATAAGCAGACACAATGAATAAATTTCTGACAGTCTTGCTTCTAGAACTGACCTTAACAGAACCTGCTAAGCGGACGGCACAAAGTCTACTGTTAACAGGAATCCAATTTACTAATGCGGCTGCCATCGTCGTGCTGAGGACTTTACCCACTCCAGCCTGACCCGGATATCAAGGTTTTCACGTACTACATTAAGACGATCACGTCACGCCTTCTGGAGATTGAACATGTGGAACATAAGGTGGAAATTTGGCGGAGACACTACTGAAAAAAAAATACTTACGGCAGTTAGTCGGGGCAAACTATTTTAAAACAGCCCTAAACACTGCTGTTACCAAGATCGTCAAATATTGCAGTATGCATTACGTGGTCTCATTCTTAATGCAGAATGTGTCTATATCCCTGCGCCCATGAGTATCACAATCAAAACAAAAAAATAGTCACATGAAAAAAGTACAATAATAAAGATTATGTAGGATAAGCGCACCGCTGACTAACAACAAAACACTTGAGAGTAATATGATTTATTACACATGCAGCCCTTATGAAACTTAGTGTTATCTGTATAAATCATCAGCACTGTATGATCAACAATGTCGACTTCAAATTCGGGGTAAGATCGGTGTGCGTCACGTCGAATGAAGACCAGATGAGACATCTAAATGGTGCAAGTCCGAAGTGTACCGAGAGCCCTTGGGTAAATTATCAACACACAGGGAACTATAACGATAATATCATTTCGCAAGTTTGAGTCCGCAGTAAAGGTTAAAAACCGTCTTCTGCGGAAACAAATGTCTGGCTTTGAGAACTTGAAAAAATATTGAGTGGGTATTTAAAAGCAAGATGCTAATTTCCGTCGTACATTGATTAGGAGAAAACTACATAAGCGCATACACAGCATATCGAAGTACACAGTAGACAAATGAAACCCACTTCTTGATTTTTAATCTGGCCTTCTCTTTCTTTCTCAACTTTTTCTGCATTCTTAGAATAACGGAAGCTATGCTTTTTGGCCATGCATACACTGCTACAGAACTTCAACAGTTTCAGTTACCAATTTATCTATCAGAACCACACAGATAACTCTCCATTCTATACAGTTACTCCTCATATTCACAGCTGCACGTGATTTAATTTTGAGCACCTCGTGTATCTCATTTTATTGGTGGTTGTTAAATTTTGTACGAAGGAGTGGGGAGACGTACTACAACATTGCACGATAAATGTGGAAATATGCGCTCCTGGTATCGTGCTATTTTCTAAATGACAGTTTGCAATGCAGATGAGCAACACTAGTAGAGATTTTCTACCATATTCTGGTTGGCTAATTGGGGCATTTTTTTGCAGACAGAGTATATGCACAAATCACGCGGTCTGAACTCAAAGGGGCCATACATTTCGTTTTACAGGTCACCAAAGCATTGTCTAGCTTACCAGTGTTACAGTCGTTGGACTCTGACTTAGCCTATGCTGCCACGGCCCAGCTGTTCACGGGACCGGCCCCAGGTGGTTCGACTGGACTACCGGCGTACGGGAGCGGACAATCGATCATCTGGGCCGTTGAAATCCTCGCTTGTCTTACTTTGGCGTCGTACACGGAAGACACTTACGGTTGCGTACAGCGCTCTCTGGGACGCATTTTGGCTCTGTTCGTTGACACTCTTGAGGTGAGTTTGGATTGTCGAGCGATGCACAGCGGTGCTTGAACCACTTCGGCTCAAACTCTTCAGTTTCTCTTTAGTTGTTTTATGCAGTCGTTTGAGATTGCAATTCCGGTTTGAACAAGAGGATAGGTCACATTTAATCCAGTCAATCAAAACACGTATTTTATTCGCGCACTTTGATCGCAGTCTATTGCTCCCAAAGGTCCTTGAGGTACTAATCTGGAATCATTCTTTTTTGGTTGTGGTAGCCACTCCCTACTGTTAACGAATTCCGTATTGCAAGAATGATGGTTGTGACCCATGCATCAACATCTACCAGCCGAATAGACTTTCAGTGTTCCTTCTTATTTGAATGTGAATCCCAGCCGTCCCTTTCAACCTTTAACGAGGTTTGTGAACAAGTAGCATGTGTATTTTGTTTGGCATCATAACGTATTTTACTATCTCATATATCTGCAACCCTCGGCCATCTAAGTTGCAAACCGACTTCACTAGGGGTTCTGAAACGCAGTGCTACAAAACTTCATCATCACGGCGCCTCTGAGTCCCGTTAAACTCAAACCTCACACTGATAGATTCGTTGTTGCGTTGACCAAAAAGTAGTCGGTCAAAATCAATCGCCTTTCGCTCGCCGATTTCTGTTTCGACCACCTTGTTTGTGGAGGTACTACTTACACTGTTTGGTCCAGATCGTCACTAAGAATGTCAACTACAACTTGTGTAACCGGCACAGCTGTGTATCCTGTCATTGCTTTTCAAATCGGCTACGCGAATACGTTGTTTGCGTATTGTGCAGTGCAATTTTTTAAGGATGCTAGAATTTTAATGGAGACTTTACCTTGTATGTTACGACCGCTATGAGTAACTGAGACTGCTCTACTTAGCCGACATGGGTTTATTATAATGCACACATTGAAAAGAAAAAATTGGGCTGCGCATGAGAACCGTAGGAGAGTTGACACCACTTGCATCCAGAATACGCCATCGACTTGCCGTAGCTCAGATAGCAGCTATCAGGAGAGTTCAGGTGAGTTTCTTTTTAAATGTGCGTGATGTACTGATCACAGCGACCAACATTTCTCGATTACATAAGTGAATCCGACTCTGTAAGTCGATGAGCACTTTTAGAACCTCGTAGACGGCAGTGTGCTCATTTGCGAAGAGGTCTGTCCCGCGGGGGTACCGCAGGTACTAGTGATTCAGCAGAACCTATGAACAGACACTGATCCTTTGACTCCGAATATGACAAACACTGCCATGAACTGAAACAAATTAACGGAGGGGCTGCCCAAGGATCGTGAGATTAACTTTTTTGATCGAATCGGAGATGGTGAGGGCACTTTATCAAGGAATAACCCGATGCTGTTTTTTCTCTTTCGTGCTTGCACTGATCGTCGGCAAGCTGTTAACGAGGTTGTGTATAAAAAGATTGCTCGCGAGTTTACAGCTTGTCGAGAAGCAGTTCAACTAGTCTGGGCTAATTTATCCAGCGGTAGAGGATGGATATTGTGTGGTTACCTGTGACGTTGACAGTTAACCATTAGTGAAAAACACTGATGTATTGCCACCTATGATGATGATGAGTTCTGACGTTCGTGATGATACTCTGTTTGAATCTGATTTGGCTTCGAAAATTAAATTATTTGAACGTAATAGGGCCCTGGGTGCTGACCTTCTTTCTCCATCTGTTTTTCACAGATGATGTGAGTGACTGTCATGTGAATTCATCACACATTCGTTTTATCTGGAAGGCTGTGGAGGTGTCTTGTGATTTGGGTCTATCAATAATCGTTGCCATTTTCAAAAGAAGATTAAAACATTAGCTGACAACCACAGGTATTGGCTTTCTCGCTATCGCATCCAGGGTGCTCACGGTCCTCATGATGCAGGGGCTTCTGAACCACAGAAAACCAGATTAAAGAGGAACACGCAGACGTGTTATATTGCCGGCGAGATCTCTGAGGACAGCGAAAGCGACGCGGCAGTCCGCCGGTGCGCATTAAGTAAATTTGCAGGTTCGCAACTGATAACCGATGTAATAAAAGTGGACGGTCTGCACTGATTGAGTCACGTACTCCGTGTACCGACACACCTGCCGGAGAGTTGTTGACTTTCTTAAATATCCAGTTTTAGTTTTTGCTTCATTTCCCTTCGTACGTTTGTACTCATTTATTATTCTGTTGCCTCGTGGATTGATCTCTGGACTAGCGGCGACCCGAGTTGTGGTTCTCATCACTGCGACTCAAGGATGAAAATACTGAAATGATTACATAACAGTACAAAATGTAAGTTTGTGAATCATTTGACTTAAGGCTGTGAATGCCATGGACTTTCCTACATGTGTGTGATAATTAATACTATGACTTCGTCCACTTAATTGGTCTCAGCTTGTGCGGTGCGCATGCTGAATTTTCAGAGTCAACCGTTACGACAGATGCGCTTCTTTTGAAAACAGGTTTCATTTGTTTTTAGGCTGTCGAACAGCACTTACGTCTAGTTGGTCTGTTGACCAAAGAAGTTGGACCGACCAGTGCATGTGCCAAAACGCACCACTATGATGTGTCTCAGGATTCGAGCGTCTCTGCTGATGCGGATTCATTCATTTCACTTCATCCGTACACCGCACATCCAACCACGTTAAGAACCGAAGATGTGTGCAACCTGACATACTATCGTTTCTCATCCGACCCCAGCTTACCTTGGCGTACTTACGCTACTCTGACTTGGGCCGTCACCAATTGTCTGAGGCAGTTTGGAGATCATCTAGAGTAAGTCATGTAATTTTTGAGTTCTGTCGTTCAAGGGTTTTCCTATTACTCGGTCGCTTGCCCCAACTAGCCGTGGATGAGCGATTGGTGCAAATATTCCTTTTGGTCGAAAGTTATAGCGGGACGCTAACATGAGTGTCCTTACAGCGAAACACTGTTTTTTGAGGATCGGTTGCGTACTTTTCTCCCTATGCACGTATTTCCCGCTAATCATTGCTGTTGTGCCTTCCCGTTAGCAGTAGATTATGTGCCTTCCACCCGACAGGTTCTGTGCCGAGCCAGCCGCAGAACCCAAGCCCTCAGACGTCTTCTTCGTCTGCTATACCCCAGTTGGCTACAATAGCACCGCATATTTCTGCCATTGTCGTTTTGACCGTGGCTGTGAATGTCCAGGCTAGTCGTCTCGGCGGAGCCGAGTGTTCTTTAAGTGAAGTGGATTGGCATCACGTCGTTCGGATATTGACGGGTGGTTGTTTTCCTGTAATCCAAGTATATTGTTAGCTGTCACTGGTTTCGATCATCGTGTGCATCATTGTTTTATCTGGCGGTCGTATCCAACCTGATATCAGATTAACTATTTAGGTATTAGTTACAGAATAATGGAGAATTGCCTGTGGCTATAACAAGATGCTTACGTGCACATTTTGCCTGATGGAGAATTTATTCTAATTCAACTGACAACAAAGTGTTTGGTGATTTTCAAAAGTCGCACACATTGTTGGACGCTATTTTGCGTTGTCATATAGTTCGGAAGACTGTTTGCAGCTTCAAAGTGTTTCTGCAAGTCTGCTGTGATTACGTAAATTTAATGTTATGTACACCATCATCACAACTGCGTTGTGCCTGCCCAGAAGATACTCCGGCTCTGGCCGCCGCTCACCTTAACAGTCATGTGGATTGTCCTAGAAGGTAACGTTACTGAAAAGCGATTTGAGTGATCACGAGGACCCCATCCAGGCAGGCGACACCTACCCACTTTACTCAGTGGAGCAGTCAGGGTTTTCATATTTCGTGACCACGTTGTCGCTTGACCACCACGTGGTTTCACCCAACTGTTGGTGGTCTCAGTATATAATGCCCGGTACGGTAAACGCTCAGCTGGCATGCGGAGTACGTGACCTAACCATCGCAGGCTGTGCAACGTGAGTAGTTGACCAATTGATCGCGCATCCCGAGCGTTCCGGAATACGCGCCGGCGAACGGCCGCATTGCTCACTTAAGGTAGTCTAATTGATGCAGACAACGGTGGCCTAACACAGTATGTCTGCTGAAATCGTTGTAGCCGTCGCCGTCAAGTGACAAGCCGTCTAGTCTAAGTGACGCTCACTGTCCCAACCTGCACATGCGCGTCCACACATTCACCGGCCCGAAAACTCTCTTCCACACCCGAACGCACGCACGCGCGCAGTCACCATCTGCACACTCAGCCAATTGGAACGCTTCAACTGGATGCGATTCGGTGCGGTCGATACACAGGCACGTATGACGTAATCGGAAACGAATCGGAACAGAACACAATTGAACAGGGCAGGACACGGTCCAGACGAGCGCCACTGCATTAAGCTTGTACACCAATCCCAACAATAAAGATCCAAACCATTGACTTAACCTTTTCATTGACTATCATTGAGATATCGTTATTTGTTAGCGGATACTCAAACTATCACGGTTCGTAGGCCTACTACACCGTCGTTACGAATAGGCCACGTTTCCGAACCACAGAGCAAAACGGAACGTACACAAACATTATATACTCTTCCTTTCAGCGACAATCGAACGTCTTTTCGACGCCACAGATGACGCAGGTGGAGAAGGAAACTTGTATCTTTGCAATCCTTGCTGTTATCTTGTCAGCAATGTTACAGGATGAAGAGATAGTACTAAGTATGTGAAACTGTCCACAATGAAGAAATTAGGAGTGGAAATGCCCCAGTCTTGAAGCAACACTTTGCACTTTGAAGGTGCGAAGCGCATTCCATACAAACCAGCCCGGTCACTCACCTTGTTCAGCATGTCTTCGGCAGAGGGGCTAAGTAAGACAATGTCGTCCGCATACTCCAGATCGGTCAACCGAGCGCCAGGAAGAAGCTCAACATCAAGTCCACTGGACTCTTCAAGCGCACTTTCCGGAGTGTCGTCCATGTCATAACTGAACAAAGAGGGCGATGTCGGACACCCTTGACGAACACCACTAGGAGTGATGAACGCCCGAGATTGTTATCCATAAACCCTCATCTTGATTGCAGAGTAGGCATGTTTTTTTCTAGAACTCCCTTGAGAAGAAGGCAGTTTCAGAGAACGGTACGAGCAATCAAATAGGGAGCAGCCTCTATGCCTAAGAATGCCACGACCATCGGTTGCCTATAAAACGGCCGATCGAAGATACATCGTAGGGTAAAATTGTAGTCATCGCATCCACGGCCTGATCGGAATTCTGCCGGGTTTTCACGTGTCTGACGTTCTGTGGGCTTAGTCGACGTGAACTGAGACCATTGAATAATCTGGATGTAATAGACATTAGACTGATGCCTGTAAGGTTGTCACAGATTTCCGGCCTCCCTTTTTGAAAACGGGAATTACAGTTGTTAAGCGCCAATCTTGAGGTACCTCTTCATTTTGCCAAGTCGTCTGGAGGAGTTTTACCAATTCCGATATCAATATCTCTTCACTATCCTCGAAAGAAGAAAGAGGAGATCTGGTCCAGGAGATTTATTACGCTTCAATAACTTAGGCCTCAGAGTCACGCAATAACTGGTCATTCGGTTACCGTCATCTACGTGGACATGGTCTGATTAAAGCCATCCAAACGTCCAACAAAATGTTCAGCCCACTTGTCGCGTCGGTGCGATTGACCGGTAGTGATGTGAGTAATCTTTTTCACGTGTGGTCACACTTACACTGACTCGGAGGCCAGTGAAATCGCGTATCGGAGGAAAATGCTTTCTGCCACTCCCAGATAAAAAGCCTTCCATCTCTTTACAAACAGTGTTCACGACGTTTGTCAGTCAGCTTCCGTTTACGCCCTCAGTTGTGGTCATCATATTCAGAGTGAGGTGGAATCGTGTTCAAATACAGTCTTGCCTGCACCGAGTGGCACTGCACTACTCCAAAATTGAAAACCTCTTCATTTCTGAATTGTGATGCTCACGGTCTGCGCAAGTTTTTCGTCAGGTTGCTTTGAAGTTCTCGACGGTTGCCATCAGATTCGAGACCAAATAGAATCGAACGACGCTTGTTCGTAAAGCTAATCGACATGGCATAAACGCAGTCTTCTGTTGACCGCACAGCTCCTTCGGAACGTGCTTCGTTACAGCAAACTCCTCATAGCTGTTGTGATTTGTTTCCCACTCTTTGTTGGGTTCTCGCAGCTTGATCTGGGTATTTTTTCGTCAGCGCCACCTTACAGGTCCTTCACCACTTGATTGCCTGTAACTCATCTTACATTTGTGAGTGACTTACGATCGAGTGCTGGAACGAAACAAGCACGCGCAACAGCTTGATCCCGCTCTGAATGGTCCTTCGAAAGTGCACGGGTTTCTGACAGGTTGGAGCCAACTGTGCTTGATTGCCATACGATTGATTTGTGTCTTTGGCTGGACTGCATAGGTAAATCTCCATTTGACAATAAACCTACTTTGTTGCAATGCGGTAGATGAAATTTACAGGGAATGTACACTTGCAGCATTCTTTCATTATTGTTATGTGCTCGGACGTGCGAAATATACGACTGAGCCTTTTCTCTTTCGTAGTAAGACGGTCAAGTTAAGTGTTCAAATCGCTTGCTAGTGCGATTATATCAGATTTTTTTTTGCCCCCAGAAAGCTCATAGTACATAATTCTGAATTAAATATGTCAGTTGTGCGTTGGTGCAAAATTTACTCCGTTACGAAGCATCACGACAGTTTTTTGATTTTCGACAGATTTTGACCAATGTACAGAGCCCGGGCAGTCGTAGTGGTTTGATGGGACAAACACTGCTTTACTTACTGATTGATGGCCATCCTCACCGTAGCTGAACTTCGACGTCCCCATAGACCCCGAGGGAGAGGCTCTCCGATCGACAAGCATCTACAGGTAGGTGTCTCCAAGGTGCAACACACATCCAGCTCCAGACTTGAGAGAGCCCTCGCCGAAGCAATCGGCCGACCTGTTTCCTAGAGAGCACAGATATTAAAAGCGATAATGTTTAACAGTTTGTCCAATGGTATAGAAAAAGCAAACATTGGGGATGCAAAATAGAACGAGTAGGTGGTAGTGGACGAGTAATAACAACAAATGTAAAAAATTGGGAAACGAAAGAGAAGAGAAAAAAAAGAGGACAACCATCAACCGGATTGGGTCCGTATGCGAACAGCGTTGTTTCTAATACTTCCCAGTCACATGCCTTCAGTCTCTCGCTGAACAACCGAACCTTCGAGGTAAGAGGACATCGGGTTTTCTTCTGGGTCGTACTTGTTGCGCCAGTCTGTAGGACCTCACTCGTTTGACCTTGAGGGGCCACCCAAACCTTGGGGCGCAATTATGAGACCTAAGTGCCTCGATTTCGTTCACTTGCTGCGCGCAGCACACAAAAAGTTGCGTCAGACTTTTGCGTGATATGCTGGCTGTCATCGTCAGCCGTTTTCAATTCTCTTTCTTCATCATCATTATCAGACAACAATACATCAGCGGTTCACGCTGATGCTCAACTGCTACACAATTAGGAAGAAGAAAGCAACCTCTGCATAGGAAGAGAGAGGGGGAAAAAGTGCACTCATTTCACAGACAACTCGGCCAAACAACGACAGCATTCACGCCACTGAGCTCGATTAGCCGCCATCTCACCTAACGTCTCAAGCCACCGACTCTGTGAGTCGCGAGGGCCCCAGCCCGGGAGACGAACCCGACCTACAGTGACCAACCCCTTCGTGAACGATTTCATTTGTCTACGCCAGGTCATCATCTGTCCACCTCGCACCTTGCGCCAGTCGGCCGCAGCGTCAGCAAACAGTGCTCGGTGTGGCAAACAACTGGCTGGCATCCTTAGTACATGACCTAACCATCTAAGTCTGTGCAAATGTAGCGACTGAACAAAAGAACTCGTTTGACAATCAGTGCCAAACACCCGCTTCCTAACCTCCTCGTTGCTTACTCGCTGGTGCCACCCGATACGAGCGATCGAACGCAGACATCGGTGGTCAAATACCTGAAGACGGTTCACGTCCTCTACTCTGAGCGGCCACGTTTCGTTGCCGTAAAGTAATACAGCCCTCACTGTTGTCTGATATACGCGACCCTTAAGCTTCAGAGAAATACTCTCTGTCGCCATAGGTGTCTTAGATTAGCGAACACCGCCCTAGCCTTGGAAATACACGCTTCTAATTTATTCACTACACCTCCGACACTGTCGTTGATGCAGCTCCCCAGGTATACAAACCGGCCAACAACCGCAACGGCTTCATTATCTAACATTGAATTTACGTAATCACAACGATCTTGCAGAAGCACTTTGCATTTTGAGGCTGTAAAGCGCGTACTAAGCAGAACGCGAAATAGCTTTTAGCGTTGTTTGTGCCACTTGAAAGTTGTAAAACGGCAACACCTTATCATCAGCATAATCAAGATCAGTCAGTCCTTCACCAGGTAGGAGGTCCAC
>LOND01028944.1:32323-46910 GCA_014220965.1 Paragonimus kellicotti
CCAGGTATACAAACTAATCAGAAACCTCCATGACCTCATTATCTAACATTAAATCTACGTAATCACAGCCATTTGCAGAAGCACTTTGCATTTTGAGGCTGCAAAGCGCATTCCGAAGTATTTAGCAGAACGCGAAATAGCGTCCAGTGTTGTTTGTGCCGCTTGAAAGTTGTCAACAGCAATACCTTATCGTCAGCATAATCAAGATCAGTCAGTCTTTCACCAGGTAGGAGGTCCACGGCATCATTTGAGTGCCACAGACAGTCCTCCATTATTTCGTCTATAACGAAAGTGAACAAAAATGGCGAAAGGGGACAGCCTTGACGTTCGACGCTCCTGGTGCTGAAACTGTCAGATACTTCGCCGTAAACCCTAACCTGAGCTGAAGTATGGGAATAAAGCGCCGACAGTATGTTCACATACTTAGTCGGTACACCCCTACGTTTAAGCGACTCTAAAAGTGTAGATCGGTCTACCGAATCAAACGCACCTTTATAGTCGAGGAATACGGCGATTGTTGGCCGGCGGTACACATGACGCTGCTCCAGAATTTGACGAAGGGTAAAAATGTGATCTATACAACCCCCCAGGGCGAAACCCTGCCTGTTCTTCCCTAATGTTTACCTCCCGAACTGCAGTGAGTCGACGAAGTATAATGGATGCCAGAACCCTTGAAATGACTGGGGTCAAACTAATTCCCCCTATGGTTTTCGCAAAGACCCGGGCTCCTTTCTTAAATATGGGAACTATTATCGAGTGACCCCAGCACGGAGGGATGGTCTCCGTCGTCCACACAAGTTGAAACAACTGAGTCAAGGCCTCTACTAACGCCTTTCCACCTTCTGAAAAGTGCCGGCACGAGATCATCTGGGCCAGCAGCCCTATTACGATTGAGAGCCGAAAGGCAATTGCGAACCTCAGTCTCAGTGGGTGGTTCCAAATCTACCGACCAGGGTGCTACATCACAAGTTTGTGGCGGCAACGCAATAGAAGCAGGTCAACTAAATTGACCCTCAAAGTGTTCCGTCCAACGCTCTAACCTTCTGGACTTATTACAGACTAGTGTACCATCTACCTCGCTGATAGCTTCACTGACAGACGGTCGCCTGGGACCGGTGGCACGGATCAGCTTAAAGAGTTTGCCGGTGTTCCCTGAGGCAAATGCGGTTTCCATTTCCTCAACTTTTCCACTAACCAAGCCTCACGATCAGCCTTTAGACTACGTTTCAGTTTCCTACGGATATCTCTTCTAGACTTGTTATGTGAACTACCAGGAGGAACCTTCCGTCTGGCTTCTAACAACTCCAAGGATTTCTCTGAAATCCAATGTTTGTTTACCCCATGTACCCCTTTACCGCATGCTACAGTACCTGCTTTCTGAATGGCCTGTGAGATTTGAGTCCAGCAGCTAGTAGGATCTTCGGAGTGAGTACCACTGAGGCAGCTTTCTAAGCTGGTTTGGTAATTATGCCTTACCGATGGTAAAGCCAGTTTCTCAACAGCTAATCGTTGCTGTCGGTGGGGTCGTTGCCCAGCAAAAGTAAGAACAAAACGACAACGTACCAACGCATGATCTGAATCCAAGTACGTGCTCCAATAAGAACGACAGTCTTGAATGGAACCCCGCCACCTATAACTAACGGCTATGTGGTCTATCTGAGACCAGGCCTGATTCGGAGAAGGCGGGCGCCAAGTATAGCATTGACGTGCACGATGCCTAAAACCAGTACTGGCTAAAAATAGCTTATGCTCAGCGCACAGCTGCAACAATCGCCCACCATTATCTGATCGATGTGATGCTATCCCAAACCTACCACCTAAACGAGATTCGGCTTCACCAAGGCGACCGACCTGGGCATTCATATCTCCGGCCAGAACGACTATATCAGAGCCACGTGTCGACCGAAGGAGAGTGGCCAGATCCGAGTAAAATGCGTCCTTGACGCCGATGTCACTACAGTCAGTAGGAGCATAAGCAGACACAATGAATAAATTTCTGAAAGTCTTGCGTCTAGAGCTGGCCTTAACAGAACCTGCTAAGCGGACGGCACAAAGTCTACTGTTAACAGGAATCCAATCTACTAATGCGGCTGCGTCGTGCTGAGGACTATACCTACCCAGCCTGACCTGTAACAGCGGCTGTGGAGTCACCCGAAGTGTATAACCAGTATCGGGTAGACAATGCGGGTGCTGTTAGTTCCATACGTTGACTACTGTCATGGATTCTAGTCTCCGAGATACAGCAGACATCAACGTGCAACGAGTCTAGCGTTCGTGCGAGAGCCGCTTGCTGACCTATCTGTTTTAGCGTGCGAACGTTGAAGGCACCTATATTAATTCGCGTTCTAGGTCTAAGCAAGGGACGAGGGAGGCCTGAAGCTGAAAGGCAAGAGACGGAACTTACCGGCTCAGTGTTACTACAGTTAGCTACATCTGTTGTGGGACCTGTAGAGTAATTATCAGAAATGGCCGATGCAGTATGGAATTACTTGTGTTGTGAATATTCATGGTTGTGTGTGGGCTGAGATACTGCCAGGACGCCCAGACCTAGACAGGAGAACGATTAGGGTTCTCAACCAAAGCCTTTGGCTCAAAAGCCTGTACCGCAAGGCAGCGGTTGGGTGGCAATGTACCAGAACTGGTACTTTTTCCGGAAAAAGATGCCAACCTTCTTCCAACCCCCAACCTGGAGGACCAGGAGACTGGTTTGTCAGACCTCTACCCATTGGCCTGCCTGGTATGAGTGACTCTATCGGTGTGGTGATCACACCGTCCAGTTTAGCCCAATAGGTCATCGAGATGCGCAAGCCGTCACACCACGTCAAGGTCCAGTCTCGTTGTGACGGATTTTCTGTCTTTCCTAAACGCCGTCAATGCTTCAACTACATAAATAGCTCTGTTGCCTAACAGGTGATTCATGCTTCACTGCGGAAGCTCTCCCACGCAATCCGTAATGCGAACTCGTGGGTGACTGCCCTTCGACCAGTTTCTTCACATGCTGGTATCTATCAAAGCCATTTCTAGCTCTCCGAAGCAACAAAGCACAGAAGCCTGACCACTCTGCTAAGGTGGTAAATTAAGTCACAATCTTTACACGTTGGAGACGCCGATTCTCGTTCGTCATATTTCTTGGGGGAGACCTGTTTTAGTATCCTAATCATTATTAGCGCGTGATACTTGGAGGTTAGTGATGGCGAATATACGTTGTCCAAGAAAACCTGATTATAACTTGAAAATCACTCAATTTACTAAAGCTTCTGCATTCCCATGCTCTCCCGCCAGCCGCTTTCGAAAAATGCGCTGTACCCGAGTTCCGCATTTGTTGGTGCTTCTCATCAGTGCGTATCTTGGTGCCAGCCTAACCGTATGATTATCGTTTGGAGTTAAGAGGATAGTATATCCCCTCAAAGTGATCGGAGAGTCAAACCATTTGGTTGTGGTTATTGTTCGTTTAATACTGCTAGAGCACCTCCGGCCTGCTGTTTGGTGCATGGGCATTTTGTTCCACAATTAGTTGGAATTACGAGAGGTAAGCACGCTTTAAAATGAACTTTCTCGAACTCCGGTCTCGAATCGATCAAATAAAAACGTATTAGTGTCTGAAGAATTGCATACTTAACGGAGTAAACGTTGTCACTGAGATCAATATTCATCCCGTCTGTACGGCTGTTTGACCTCGGTCAACAGTAACCAAACGTAACGGTGATCCTTATCTATGTGCGTTTGCCCTTTGATCTACTGTGTTTAATTTATTGATTCAAAATTGTGCTATCTCATCTGAAGAATGTTCTGGATCAGAGGATGAACGGCACCGTGAGGAAGAATTACCAATTGTTTAAATGTTGTGAATTCTCAATCGGTTCCAAGCGTATTCCAACTCACTGCGTTTTCACTTATTGTTTCAGTTCCATCCAGTTGAACCAAAAGGCCAAACAAAAGCTCAAATTAATCATGTCCACCCGGATGATAACGGATCAAGTCAACGGTTCTGTTAAAACTTGACATTCATGTATCGTTTATTAAACCCAACGTTTTCGCCGTATAAACAGATTTATTGAATAAAAACCAAAAAGCACGTAAACATCACAGTTGGAAATAGTATTTCAATGAACGGAGGTGTTATGTTACTTTGATAGAGGGTCTTCTGCTTGCGTTTTGTTTGATCTTTTCGACCATCCACCGAATTCCATCTGGGACACCGTCGCTGTAAAAATAAACAGGATGGTATGACGGTCGTGACGTAAATCTACCAGTTGACACCGGGCTTAAACTATTTAGAAACGCCAAATCTAAATCACGTGAAATAACCCGAGAAGCATGTATACTGCGAGATGTATTACAATGTCCTTATTTGGAAATCTGGTGCATTGGAGAGGCCTCTCACTGACGAGAATGACATCTGTAAACCCGTGACCAAGGAGGAAGGTGAGCTTTTCTGTCAAAAGGTTGAATATACTCTGCATTTGCGCGTTTTGACTTGCTATATGGTTGCAAAATCGGACACACAACGGAATTGCTCGTTGGTCATCGCTGCTCATGCGAGACGGTGGTATCACCAATTGAGCAACAGAATTCAGATCCCTACGGATACTCATCTAAATTTCTCTATATCCATTGCGACCGTCATAATCTTTTTCGCTGGATCAGATGTACACCATCCCAATGACTTGTACTGCTGCTCTGTTTAACTCGCATTCGACTGGAAAATGCAGCGCGACGGCCAGATAGCGTGGCGAGATGAACTAAGTCAAAACAGCTGACGCTTTGGCCTGTCTCCGTTTACTCAACGCCTCTCGCCGGTCCAGAACCTAGGGGTCGGTAAAATCTGTTTTTAGAGACGCTGCTTGTTGACGATCCTGTGTGGGGAATCAATTATATAATGAATGTGCGAACCCGTTCTCTTTCTATTCTACTTTGTATGACATCGCTCATTTCCATAGTGGACTATACATTAGTTATATTCTTATAAGTATATATGTAGTGATGGTAATGAGAGTGAACTTCCAGTCCAATTCATTAGGACGTGAAGTTTGCTAACAAATCTTTTACTCCAATCTCACGGCTACTCATAAATTTTCTGTCAGGCTACCTGCAGTGCACTTTTAAGCGTATGGAAGACATCACCACACAATAAACACCAACCAATTCGATTAGAATGACATCCAGCAGGCGCCATAGCCTGATGGTTTTGGACTGTGGGTTATTGTCATGGTAACATTGTTGTGACCTGCGAGAGAGATGCCGACAGAGCGTACAACATACGCTAAGTACCATATACATGCGGAGCCCCTCAAACCAGTACAGCTGATGCGTGCTTGGACTTATCAACGTTTGTCAGATATGGGTTTCCACAGTCCTGTGTGGCAGACTTCAGCGACTGGCAAGATGCAGTGTGCATCAGCCTCTTTAATTGTACACTTTGATCACACTCACTAGGGTAACGGCTGTTAATGAATCAGCTTATTTCACAACAGGCTTTAGAGATTCCGCTACGGTATGTTGTGCCAACTCAGTTGTTTTCTTTACCTCTGATTACGCCTTTTGCTGAGAGGGAAGGTACATTATTCTGACACGATACCAATGGATGGCGGTCTTTTGACTGTTTGAAGTATCCCAGGGTTATTGTTATATGTACATGTGCTCATTCAATGATAACGAATGGCGGAACTGGTTATTTATAAGACAATTAATAAACTTACCCTCTTAGGGCAGATACGCCGCGAACCGTGCATTCGCGTTGACCGACGAAAGGCATACTATCGTACAATACCTTGTTCACTTCGCCCACGGGAAATGCGCCCTGTGGATAAAATAGTGGATAACACTCTCGGAAGAAATTTTACGAACAGTGCAGTGAAGGTTGTTTCACGAAACAGACGGACAAGCTTAGTGGTATTAATTAATAATAAATTCAGAGGCTAAAATCAGCTTTCAATGCACTATTGAACATCGGGCGCATCGGTTAACAAATATGCCTTTGGTAGGACCTTGGAAAGCAATTGCACAATGTAGTCCGAAAAATGCACCAACAGAAATTAGACGCTAATGTTAGTCGATCACTTCGCGTTTTACGAGTTTCGAAAGGTTGCGTGAGTCAGTAACAACCCATTTTTGTGACCACGTATCTTGATCTATTCACGTCGACGTTTTCCCTACGGTCACCTGGATCAGCAGACATCCCAGTGACTGCGTACACGATGAGAAATCGTAAGCATATATTTGTTGGTGCCACAGCGAAGCCCAATTTAGTGTACCACAAAACATCCCCTTTAAATTGGACATCCATGAAGCTCAGTGTTATTCGGGAGCACAAAACAGATTCGGCGATTTACCAAGACATTACCGGTTAAGTGGCGTGTTCGCGAACAGTTCGCGTTAATATTTTGGCTGATCTGGTGAGTAGACTACGATATGAACTGGGCACGTTTAGGCGACTCGAGGTGAACATCCGTCTAGTGATTCTTTTTGTACTAAAGTTACTTGCCTGGGCGTACAGTGTTGAGCAGATCTAGACCGCGGTAGCAACTAACTGATTTCAATTTAGAAACTTTCCCTACGAAACACATTAGGAGATGCATCTCTTAGCGAAGCAGACAAAAAGAATCACACGTCGTTCCATCCAGGGTGGAGAGTATCACCTTTAAGATTGCGTAGATTCACAGGTAGTATTTAGCACCAACCGCTTGAAATGAAGTTAGAGTGTTTCCGATCACATTTCCAGCAGCAGATTCAGTGTAGGGTGAGTGGTTCTATGTTACTCCAGTTATCCTATCAGAATGCGGCTGTGCGATCGGACGGTTGTATGCTTAACTGTATTTCCCCGTTTGTTTGCTGTCGGCTTCGTAACCTGACTCGTCCAAGCGCTACAGCTGCCATACCTGGTCGTTGCGTCTGATTCGCTTTCTGTCCTGACAGCCTTGTACGGTAGTTGCCTTCCATAGATATTCGGAGTCACTGTGGCCTACTTCTTAATGAAAATTGGTGCTCACGTCTCCTACTTTTCGGAACGAGAATCAAACTACACGATGGAGTGCGCAAACGTAGCAGTTACGAGCCAACCGGACACGTAACCTGTGTTTCGAATGTTGTATATCAAACTAGAGAACTATCAAGAATGGCTGCTGCTCTTTATAAGTTCTAACTTCGTCGACGTTAACAGTATAGTTGGAGTGTACTCGATGTGTGGAAATATCATCGTATAATTGGCTTACATTACGTTTTCATTCATTATAACACGAAGTGATGGATGTCGTGCGATAAACTGGACCACGCCTTATATGGGCGCACGAGCTAGTCAAGGCTCAACCATGTGAGCGGCAGTCCATACGGTTATCATTGGACTGTCTGGAACTCAGTAAACAAATCAGTTATTGCACTCCTTCAAACCAACGTAATTGCTCCTTAACAATGTAAACATCTAGGAGGATAAACATTTAAATTGAAGAGAGTGTCGCTGATACTACGGTTACCGCCGCATATTAGTCTGAGTGGTGGCTGCACAAAACGTACAATGCAGTATAAATGCTTGATAATCGTCGCAGGTGTTTCATTTCGGATTCAGCTGGTTTTTTTGTGGCCTGTGGGAGGTGATTTCAACTTCACGTTAAACAAAACAAGGAAACACGATGCGATGACGGCAACAGTTAGTAGGTTTAGATAAATTTACGCAAGATTTCGTATCAATTGAATAGGTTCGAGTAATTATAGTAGCGGTGAATGAATTACCAGTAAGTCCTGCTTGTTCGCCAGTATGAGCAACGGAACCGATTCCAACGTCGGGTTCCGAATCATTTTGTCTACACACAGATCAGAATTAAAGGATCACAAACCAAACGCCTCCTTCGTCTCATCAAATCTGTCCGGATCGGTTGAATCGATCACGTAGATTACGCCATGTGATTCCGAATAATACTACCAATAAGTGAACGAGCAAAATGAAAATAGAACCAACTTTGTCCCAAAGCGACTGTAACTCTTCTTGACCACCGAGATCCCAAAATTTCAAACGGACACCGCCAATGACAAATTGCCCAACTGGAAATTGTACAACATAAATAAACAACCTACTGTTCAGTCCTACAGTAGTTGTGATTTTCTGTAGAGGGAGAGACCGGTAGTTCGGCACAAAGTTGATTTTCGCTTGTTCTAAATAGGTCTGGTAAAGGAAAAAGAGTTAGAATCGCAGTTCAGCCAGCTTCTTGGGTAAAACGCAGCACGAAAAACAAGCTTAACGCTCAATAATCTGTTCTGGGAAACAAAATTCCCATCACCAATCGCTTCGAAACAAATGAGCACAGTTCTACGCCGAGAACGACTTAACTATTGATCGGTCGATCGCATGTTGTCAACTTATTGTTCTCCATTCTGCAACCAGTTACAGTTCGGAACAACAGTATCATTGGTAATTACAAATGTGGAAAAGATGATATTGTGAGAATGGAGTCGTGAACCCCTAACAGGAACTATATGCCTCTAAGCAATATATTTTATCCGCTGAGCTACAAAACTGCGCCAGAAGCTCGGTTACCGGCCAATCGCATGTGTCCCAGTAAGATTCACCCAGTATTTCATGTCGATGCAACATACGCTGTATCGCAGTAAACGATTCCCGTCGATGGTTCGAATCCAAACAGAGCTCACGGTTCAAGGCTGGATTTGCAACATTACTCCCTTCCAGTATTTCAAGATGTTCACCCTTAAACTGACACTTCACGACCGGTTTCGTCTAAATTCTAACTTATCAGGTGAAGATAGTCCGAACGGGGACACGAGCCGAAGCCCCTAACCAATCAACCACCGGTTTTATGAGCACATGTAGCTAGTTCAAACTGACAATCCAAGGTGGGCTGCCTATCTACAATAACGGGGTGCAAGCACATCAACTACCCAGTTAAGTTTATAAACTAGAAGGCTGGCCTCGAAAGGGCTACACACTACTCTATGCAAATGGATCAAGCGAGGCAATGGATAACGACCTACCGCCCAAACCACTTTGGGAGCGATGCCAACGAGCAGAAGTTGATCTCCATTTATTCAAACAGCCTAAGAACGACCAAGGTTTAGAAAACAACTTTTGGTAGGCTATTTGAAATCACTCAAATACGGTTCACGTATCACTGAAAAGTGCAACGAACGAGTTACTACACAATAAACATACCGTTTTACCGGCACCATCAAGTCCAAGGATAAGGACAGAATATTCATCCCTCTGTGAAAGATAGGACCAAAAACCACGCAGCAGAGTATACATCTGTGGAGATTAGGAGATTGAAAATGAGACTAATCATCACAGAAAGCTTAATAACATAAATAGACCCACAAGCAAACATAAAAGTTACTATTGGAAGAACGCCCACTAAAAAATTGAGTGAAGAACACAAACCTGAACGTAGGTTAGTGTTTTAACTATAAACCCTAAACGAATGATTGGCTTGATTCGTTACAAAACGAAGCTATCTACGATCTATTAAACAGGTGTGAAATGGAAACCAAAGAACCGAATTGAAACTCTCCGGCATATTGTGATGCCTTGCTTTCACTTAAAACTCGGTTGTTTGTTGAACGGTTTAGACTAGCCGTAGTTACAGTAACCAGGTCCCGCTATTTCTATTTCCTTCGATTTTTAGTTAGGATATGTTAATGTCGCCATAGCTGCATGAGATTTGAGGGTCAGTGTGAGCAGCCACTAGAGAGTAACACTGTTTATGACGATGGTGACGTTGAATCGCATCGAAAGTTCCGAGGTCGACCGTCATATCAACAAAGACAACAATGCGTAAGAAGTTCTCACTGATGGCATACAACGATTAAAAAGAAGCTTAGACAATAACTAACAATAAAGAGAAAGACTCAAATATTAAAAACAAGTCTATACACTGGCATTCCATATATCAGGGTGCCTGCACACTGTAAACAAGCAACACAGCTAAAATTGAAAGTAATGCAGCTTTCATAGCCCAGTGCCATCAAGTGCACTTACTTCATAGACAACTCAGCCAAACAACGATAACCTTCAAGCCACTAAATCCGATCAACCGCTAACTCACCTAAAATCCTTAACTACGGTCTTTCTGGATCACGAAGACCCCAGCCCGAGAAGAAAATCCAACCCATTGTGACCAATCCCTTGATGAAAGAAATTTTTATCTACAGTCGATCATCAACTGTCTACCTCGCGCCTTACGCTGTATTATCGGTAAAGTGTGCTCGATATGGCAGTCGGCCAGCTGGCATCCACAGTACATGGCCTAAACAACTAAATCTGTGAAAACTTGAAGATCATGCGAAGAAGCTCATCAGCCTCACACTACCAAACACCCGCTTCCTAACCTCCTCGTTGCCTTACTCGCTGGTGCCACCCGATACGAGCGATTGAACGCAGACATCGGTGGTCAAATACCTGGAGACGGTTCACGTCTTCCGACATGAGTGCTCAGGATTCACAGCCATATAGTAACACAGCCGCATCAGATGTGTCTGTTACCAGATATTTCCAAGATTAGTGAATACCGCCTTGGATTTTGAGATAGGAGTTCTCACTTCATGTCTAGTATCTCCGACGCTGCTCATGTCAATTTCAAAATACATAAACAAGTAAACAACGTCCGCAATTTTATTGACGAACATTAAATCTGCGGATCTGGAGCAGAAGGGCCTTGCACGTTAACGTTACAGAAGGGAACAACTCTGACGTACGTTGCTTCTGGTGCTGACGCTGTCAGACAGTTTGCCGTAGACCCTAACTTGGGCTGTAATATGGGAAATGTTAGGATCAAGACAAACCTGACCCGAAGAACACGATTATGCTGTCAGGAATCGGATATCTTTAGCCGTCACTGAGATATGCATCGTGAAATATAGACAGTTTCCGTCCAGAAACGCCAGAACCGTCGGATGCAAACATCAATGTTAACGTTCCAAAACTCGCCGCAGTATGAAAATGTAATCAGTACACCACAGATCTGATCGAGATACTCTTTGTTTCTCATCTATCTAACTTTATCTGAGTTTAATGTTCTGAAGTATAATAAAAGGAAAGTGAGCAACATGGACGCAAAATACACTAAGCTGATACTTCTACAGTTGTCGCGCAGACTTCGCCGCCATTTTTGAAAACGGGAATTACTGTTGTTAAGCGCCAATCTTGAGGTACCTCTTCAGTTTGCCAAGTCGTCTGGAGGAGTTTTACCAATTCCGATATCAATATCTCTTCACTATCCTCGAAAGAAGAAAGAGGAGATCTGGTCCAGGAGATTTATTACGCTTCAATAACTTAGGCCTCAGAGTCACGCAATAACTGGTCATTCGGTTACCGTCATCTACGTGGACATGGTCTGATTAAAGCCATCCAAACTGTCCAACAAAATGTTCAGCCCACTTGTCGCGTCGGTGCGATTGACCGGTAGTGATGTGAGTAATCTTTTTCACGTGTGGTCACACTTACACTGACTCGGAGGCCAGTGAAATCGCGTATCGGAGGAAAATGCTTTCTGCCACTCCCAGATAAAAAGCCTTGACCTTTGTGCAAATTTTCAGTCAGCCTGCGTTTACGTTCACGGTGGTGGTCATTATATCCTGAGCAAAATGGAATCGAGCGACGCCTGCTCATAATGCTTATCAACGTGACGAGAATTCAGTTCTGTCGAAATTGCACCTTCGAAATTACTCCCAGTGTCCGTTGGATTCTTTCACCTGATATGAACTTGAACTGGTAAGTATTATTTCCACTGTCTTCGTATGGATTGCAGCACTTACTGGCGTATGACCTCTGGTCGGACGGTAAAACAAGACGATTACATACAACAGTTTGATCCGAGTCCAAGTGATTGTTACAAAATGCACGAGAGTCTTTTACATAATGACCCAATCTGTGAATAATTGTTAAATAATTGATTGCACCCAAGGCTGAAGTGCGCACAACTGCAGTAATCGAACAACGTCAGTGTGTTGTACTCGGACATCAAACCTACCCCCTAGCCACTGTTCGACTTGTATGAAACGGCCAAGAGGAGCATTAAAACCGCCCATTCGTATGATTACGTCAGTGTGCGGTCTGTTTCGGTAGTTCGACAAGAGCGCGTCAAACGCAGGTTTTGTTGCACGGGAACAGAGATCCGTTGGAACGTCCGCCGATATAATGAATACACAACGCTCTTTCTGATTTGCGTCGACAGACTTTTACCGATGTATTGAGTCTGACAGCGCACAAGCGACTGTTCACTGGGATCCAATCGAGCAAACATTGCTCTGCTCTGGAACTCAGTGCGATTCCCACTCCAGCTTGACCACGAGATTCAGCTTCGGCTGAGCCAGAGTCGCCGAGGGAGCAGCGCTTGATCCTATGGCGTCCACAGTTTGTAGTTATACTTTGTAATTCACTTTTGTACGATTTTGTACCGTTTTGTTAACTTCATCTGTACACTTGTTTGAAACCATCAATATCACTTTTGAATTTACCAGTCAACAAGAATAAACGGGGGTTACAGTGCACAGTCTGTCTTCTTCATTTGTGTGGATTTTTAGGCTGATGAGGTAATTGTATGGTGAGATGTTTTGGCTCCTCTTATCTGTTGATCTACTGACGCTCAACTTTCGTCATCCCACGCCGCGTGCGGACTTATCTATTGACCGTCTTCCCAACCAATTCTCTGACGATGTCCATCCCTCGTGTAGTGGCCTATTCAATTCAACGGACTTCGACCTACCAGCGAGTCGTTCCATCATTTCTTGTTACGGCATCTCTTTTATTTGTACGCATACCCTTTGTACACATCCGTTGCCGTTTCAGCTCTTCTTCTGTGTTAGTTATATTTTTATCCTTTTCATCATCTGGTTGACTAGGCCACCACAGAATTGGTCAGCCCTCTTATTTCTTTCCAAATAATGCCTCATGCGTATTTATTCTGATATCATTGCCGATGCAGGTGACGACAGCGTGAACCATGAACTACTGGAACATCATCATCACCATCAATCATCGTGGACAGCCAATACAAACCAAGTGGTCACACTGATGCGTGACTGCCACACAACCACGAAAGAAGAACAAAGGAAAAAAAGAAACTTACATAAGAAGAAAGGGAAAAAAAGGAGGGGAGGGAAAGTGGACCTAACTACTAAAAATAGCTACGTCTATATTCAAACATACAACATCAAGGCGCCTACACCTTGCAAACAAACAACCGAGCTGTAAGTGAAAGTAAGGCGTCATCAGCAAGACAGCATTCACTGTCCCGCATCATTAAGTGCCACTCATTTCACAGACAACTCGGCCAAACAACGACAGCATTCACGCCACTGAGCTCGATTAGCCGCCATCTCACCTAACGTCTCAAGCCACCGACTCTGTGAGTCGCGAGGGCCCCAGCCCGGGAGACGAACCCGACCTACAGTAACCAACCCCTTCGTGAACGATTTCATTTGTCTACGCCAGGTCATCATCTGTCCACCTCGCACTTTGCGCCAGTCAGCCGCAGCGTTAGCAAACAGTGCTCGGTGTGGCAAACAACTGGCTGGCATCCTTAGTACATGACCTAACCATCTAAGTCTGTGCAAATGTAGCGACTGAACAAAAGAACTCGTTTGACAATCAGTGCCAAACACCCGCTTCCTAACCTCCTCGTTGCTTACTCGCTGGTGCCACCCGATACGAGCGATTGAACGCAGACATCGGTGGTCAAATACCTGAAGACGGTTCACGTCCTCTACCCTGAGCGGCCACGTTTCGCTGCCGTAAAGTAATACAGCCCTCACTGTTGTCTTGATATACGCGACCCTTAAGCTTCAGAGAAATACCTCTCTGTCGCCATAGGTGTCTTAGATTAGCGAACACCGCCCTAGCCTTGGAAATACGCGCTTCTATTTCATTCCCTACACCTCCGACGCCACCGCTGATGCAGCTTCCCAGGTATACAAACCGGTCAACAATCTCCATGACTTCATTATCTAACATTAAATCTACGTAATCACAACAATCTTGCAGAAGCACTTTGCATTTTGAGGCTGCAAAGCGCATTCCGAAGTACTTAGCAGAACGCGAAATAGCGTCCAGTGTTGTTTGTGCCGCTTGAAAGTTGTCAGCAGCAATACCTTATCGTCAGCATAATCAAGATCAGTCAGTCTTTCACCAGGTAGGAGGTCCACGCCGGCATCATTTGAGTGCCGCAGACAGTCCTCCATTATTTCGTCTATGACGAAATTGAACAAAAATGGCGAAAGGGGACAGCCTTGACGTACGCCGCTCCTGGTGCTGAAACTGTCAGATACTTCGCCGTAAACCCTAACCTGAGCTGAAGTATGGGAATAAAGCGCCGACAGTATGTTCACATACTTAGTCGGTACACCCTACGTTTAAGCGACTCTAAAAGTGTAGACCGGTCTACCGAATCAAACGCACCTTTATAGTCGAGCAATACGGCGTTCGTTGGCCGGCGGTACACATGACGCTGCTCCAGAATTTGACGAAGGTTAAAAATGTGATCTATACATTCCCGCCCAGGTCGAAACCCTGCCTGTCCTACCCTAATGTTTACCTCCCGAACTGCAGTGAGTCGACGTAGTACAACGGACTCCAGATACCCTTGAAATG
>LOND01028945.1:20762-46555 GCA_014220965.1 Paragonimus kellicotti
CCTTATCCAGTACGGTCTAAAAACATCTCTCACCCCAAAGCCCGATGTAGCTTTGAGTACATCCACTGAGCAGAGCAATGTTTGCTCGATTGGATCCCAGTGAACAGTCGCTTGTGCGCTGTCAGACTCAATACATCGGTAAAAGTCTGTCGACGCAAATCAGAAAGACGTGTATTCATTATATCGGCGTACGCTCCAACAGACAGCTGTTCGGATGATACCAAGGATGCGTTCTATGACGTCCTCGTTGACCTTCTGAAGCAAACTAAACACAGACATCATCATACTGGCGGCCGATTTGAATGCCCAGCTTGGTCGGCTTTCCCCGGACGAGAAGCGGCTGGGAGGTATGTTTGGTGTCCGGGCACAACGCACTGACAATGGCGACAGACTGCTGCAGCTGTGTGCATCCCATGGTCTCTATATTTCGAGCACGCATTCCAACACAGGAAAGCACTGTGTTACATGGAGACCTCCGTGTGCTTCTCAGCCGTGGACGCAGTTGGATCATATAGCAGTCAGTTACAGGTGGCGCCACTCTGTTAAGGACTGTCGTGCCTTTTGGAGCAACCACCTGGACTCGGACCATGCTGTTGTGCGTGCCCGTTTTGTTTTGTCATTTACCCAGAGGACACACGCTCGTAAATGCAAGGTAATTAACTGGCATTCGAGCGATGAGGGTGTAAAGAACGCTTACCAGAAGGCGTTGGTGAACAAGTTGCCCAGTTCGAGTCAGGTGAAAGATCCTAACGAACACTGGAAAACAAATCATGCAGCTATGAAAACATGCTGTGAAGAAGGTAAGTTGATACAACTGAGCCAATGCCTGTCCTAATGCCGTTAAAACTTCATCGAGAAATGTTAGCACGAAGTTATATGGGACAGCAGCTCTATTACAATTCAGAATCGGAATGAAAATGACACATTACACCGTTGATGAACGGTTCAAAATCCACCGACCGGGACACTGATACAGCAAGTTTGTGAAAGTAGTATAATGCAAATATGAGGTCAGCTAAATTGACTCCCAAAGTGCTCCACCCAACAGACAAACCTTCTAGGTTTATTATGAGTAAGCGCGCTGTCTGCCTCGTTGGTAGCTTTACTGACACAGGGACATCATCGGTCAGTAGTACGGATAAGCTTCAAGAGTATACTGCTTTTCCCTGATACACAAGTGGCTTCCACTTCATCAATTTTCTTCCTTAGCCAGGCCCCAGGATTGGTAATCAAGCCACGTCTTGGTCTCCTGCTCATGTCATTCCAAGACCTTCTGTATGAACTGCCAGAGGGAATGTTCCATCTGGCATGTTACAACTTTAGGGATTTCCTTATAATCCACTGTTCGTTTAACCGATGAACCACCGTTCCGCATGCTACAATGTCTCCTTCAGGAATGACCTGTGAGATTCGAGTCCAACGGCTCTTAGGATCTTCCTGCGAGATCTACACAAAAAACACAGACTTTGGTAACGCTTGTCGTGACCGTATGAGCAACTTTTTTGTTCTACCCATTTTTTGTCTGTGCTCCAACGGAATACATTTTACATCTTTCGTACAACTTCTCCCTTACCGAGAATTTCTTTGCCCTTTTACATGCACTTGTTGGTTTGATCTTTCTCTTCGCCTATTCCTCTCAGAAATGTACGCTTTACTTTATTGTTCCTTATTCATGATTTTCCCACTCATTTAGCAAGTCCCGGTTTCAACGAAACGTCGTACTCCAGCTTCGCAGCAACCGGTAACAGCAACGCAACCCCTCTCATCACCAGTTCCATCAATTATTTCTTCGACGAAAAGGCACTCTCCCGTTTCCACTGGCTATTCAAATCAAAGTAACGGTCCTCGTGCATGGAGCTCCACCCGCATTGAAGCACGCTTGTCAGCCAAACACAACCCGTTGTCTCGTTCGCAATCCACGCATGATGCTAATCCCTCGGTCATCAGAGTGAGTCAGCATTTTTTGGTTTTCAAAGGAGGGTTAATCTAGTCATCTCGTGACGGTTGGGAGACCTCTTGGTTGTATGATCAAGCTGTTTCTCCCACCAGATCTTTTTGTGTATCTTCACCTATTTTATTCCGATCTGAATTGGCTTGTGGAATAACCGTGTCAGTCGACGTGTATCAAGCAATAAGCTGACGCTGGAGATAGACTATTGTGAAAGAAAACCAAACATGCCCGTCATTCAGATGGAAACTGTGTGTTCAGAAACCACCATTCTTGTCCATTTGACAAACCTTCAGAAATCATCCCACGAAATACTCCGTCGCTATAACCGTGTCGATTGGCATGCATTCGACGAAGACACTACTGGGTACGGATTAATTTTTGAACACGCTTGTGTTGGTCTGTGAGATAAAGTGCCTCAAACAAATGTGATTTTGTGTCATCTTCACATTGTTACGCTGATTTAATTGCAGTACACATTCTAGTTTTCACTACCGTAAGTAGCACTATCGACATAGGACTGAGAGATCAATTTTTTCTCCCACTGTTTTTCAGTGGCCGACTGCTGTTACCTTGATCACGTTCAGCTATTTTGTTCATACATCAGCTATTCATTTGTGTCTGTTACAAACTAGTGAACGTGATTTAATGAACGAAACAGAACAACTAAGAAAAACTGTCCGGCTTTTACATCTTCAGTCTGCAAGTCATTTGTTTCCGGTGATTCAGACCGAGACAGGAAATACAATAGTTCTTCGTAGTCAGAGTACGATTCGAATAGCCAAGTTTATGTGCTGGAAATTTAAGGATCAATCCAGGAGTGTTGCCTATTTTGCTTTACACCTCGTCATTACGTGAACACTACTGCCATTTACTTTATGTTGTGTTCAAAATCTGGTCGACATTCATTTTTCGGAATTCCTCATCTTGAGAGAAAAATCGAACGATTTTGTCACATGAAAACAGATTGCCGACTCTAGACCTAACTATTATATACACTGTCATCTTTATGTTGGAAACGTGCCAGTAGTTATTTTCTGTGACTCAACAGTTCACGTTTTACTGATGAGTAGTAGGGGATTTTGGTTTTTCATGTAAATTGAACATCACCCACAATTGATCGCAGCTGTCGCATTCCCATAGACTTTCCAGTCGGCCCCTTTCGAAAAGAAGCACTAGACTCGAGTTTCGCTCTCATTAGAGCTCGTCAGTAGTGCATATCCTTGTCGTAGCAAAACGATGCACTACTGACGAGATTTAGCAGGAGCCAAACTCGAGTCCAGTTTACGTTTTACCTCATTTTTTTGCTTAAAAACTGAAACAATAATAGTTTCTACTGACTGAGATTCACGGGCCCTTATTTGACATTTTCTCTTGTTGGTGAAATCGTACGAACATTTGGTCCCTGTTTTTATCATCTGAAAGTTTTCAGTTTTTTGCTGTATTGACTGTTTCGTCCTCCTCGAATTATCCACACTACGTTGATGCGAAAACCAGGACACTCGTTACTATCGATCTTTCTTGGATCTCATTGATTAGTACGGGACGCGGTTGCTCAATAGCAATGACGTTGACAACTGGACACTTGTCTGCAAGTTGGAGATTCGCTGTTTACTACTGCTACTGTTTAGGCCTCGACAGCCTGATACTATCTACCGCACATGTGACCTGATACACTTTAGAACGGAAGAAACGGATAGGGTGATTCATTTTTCTCAACTAGCGTGGATCCGGCATGAAAGTTTTATGTGAACTTAGGTCTTCTGCACTTTTTTCGGGCATGCACTGGCTAAATAACCACCTGCCTAAATTATATCAAACCGTTTGTTCTGTCTAACGCTGTCTCGGTAAACACCGTTCACGTGATATTTAGCGGCTATACGTACAGTCCCTTCTATTACCGTTCCTCAGTCCTCCGTAAATGCTACCTTCATCCGTTCATCCCACTTCGGAAATGTCACCAGTTCGGTATTTGCAGTAAATCTTATGCAATCACTGAAAGTTTTATCAAAGAATAACTGTTAGGGAGTCCATTTTTTCCCGTCCAAAACCGCCTCCGTCCTCGAGAAAAACGATTAATCCAATCAGAATGAGCGGAACTGTCCAGAACGGTCGAGAGGTAACCTTGGTTATTTTTTTTTACCTGTCCGACCTTTATTCCGCTATGCTCATTGGTGGCTTAGTGACCCTAACTATTTTTTCGGTAACTGTCCTATTTTCTGATTCGAGAATGTTTTTAGGTCACTATGCACCATATAAATACCTTGTAATTTTCTCATTGTCACACACGTTTTTGGGGCGGAACAAAGCTGTTTTTTGCACGCGTCTTTTGGTTTGTCTTGGGAGCAAATTACGGGGACAGTCGCGGTATTTTCGGGACCGAGATTTTCCGTGTTAATTATTACCAGGAGGAGAATCCGATTTTTGTCAAGCGCACTACTATATCGAGGACGAACCAATTTATCTTTTCGAAGGTTCACTCTTTCCAGATTAGCAGGTTGTACCTTGTACGTAGACTGAACTATCACCGAGCTTCTTGAAGTGATATATATATATATATATATATATATATATATATAATGCATAGTTTGATGTGGTTCTACTGGTGTGAATATGGCGCTTACTTTCTCTGTAACATATGCGGGTTTCATCAGCGTTCTTCTACCATTTCCTGCCAGAAAGCACTAAATCAGGTCTCATCCCATGTTTGAAAGGATTATTGGTCTGAGGGTTGTATCACAAGTATCACGTTTATGGTGCGTTGTATCATTGTCGCTGTAACCCACTTCTAGTCCAAATAAATCGTCAATACTCTATACTTTTATCCTCGTTTGCGTTACAAAAAACATTTTGCTTTGTTTGACGTTATTAAGACTAACATGAATGTGTTGTTAATTACGGTTTATACAACTTTTTGAACTTTAGTATGAACTCGCCTTGACATCTGGCTTCTGTTCGTGTTGTCTTAGTGAGTGAAAACTGATAGTTTGTTGAAGTGCGTCTTTTTGTTTGATGAGGTTCACGAAAGAATGACTCCTTACGCCATAGTTGCGTGTGTGTACTACTGATGTGTTGAGCTGTACACGTGGAAACCCAGTTGATCCAGACTAAAAGTTTCGACTTAACGTTTATGTTTTACATCGTTATCTCAGAACCTCATCAGATTTTTTTTTTCAAATATGCCACTTTCAAATACCTAGACTTCTAGGACAAAACATTGAGTGACTTTATCACAACTGTTGTTTTGTTTGTTTAGCCCATCAATGTACCGGAAAGTGTTGCATGCCTGTTTGCTCCTCGCAAGGGCAGCGCGCACTGTTATGTATGCCACAAGCAATTGTATTTGGCTGAACGTCAAACCGCTTTTGGACTCTATTTTCATCGACGTTGTTTCCGTTGCGCTACCTGTGGAACAATGCTTCAACCGGAGAAAGCGACTCGCTTGCCACGAGAATCGTCGGACACTTTTGGTAAGCTTAGGTCATTCGGTGTCCATTTTGAGCTGTGTAATGTTGAACGGTTACAATAATTTTCATAGTCTTTCTTTGACAACCAATGTTCGTGACATTGGTTGTCCAATGAACATGTACACTGCAAATTCTACTACCTAGATAACTGGTTCGAATGTTATCCCTTGTTTACACCGGTTATCGTTTGAGCGTCATGAACCGTTTTTCCCTTTGGAAGTTCACGTCGTCTTCTTGTGAAAACGCTATAAAACAGTCTAAATTTTATTGAACTTACCTAATTAACTAGTTGCGACTGCGAAACCTAATCCACCCAACCACCTGCTTACCTCTACTCGCCCACACATTCTGTTTACTGTACCTCCATACATTCATTTGACTGGAAGCCGGTTGATTGTGTGCATCTCCAGATATTACATATTACGAGATCGATAGCATTCCACGCACCAGTATGACTGATGAGAACTGTAGTGCTTTTTCCCACAGCATTACTCTTATGGTTTGATCGTTTTTTTAACTTCATATCTTTTAGTTTTTTCGTTCAGCTGTTCGGACGGTAGACACAAGGTCCCATGCATCGTGTACAATCATCGCCCATTGACTCCCGGTGGACGCACCACCTAAGCTATTGTATATAGACCGGAAAAATGATGAAAATGTTATACAACTAGGTCTTTCGCCTCAGCTGAGGGTATTTCTAGTACCCGATGTAGTGTATCTCTGTCTCACAAGCGACGATTATCAATACAACTAAGATCAATGGTCAACATTTTCAATAATTGTCCTATCGATTGTTCCTCAACCAACTGCCTGGAAGTGATACATAGGGGCGCGCGTGATCGAGTCAGTCACTTTGATACGTTTGCAACCATTATTCTGTTTACTATCTCAGGGCCTTCCGTCTGATGGTTTTGCGTATTGTGCCCCTAAAAATTTTGTTATATAAAAGCTATATTATTGATGGTGGTCTTCGTCTATCTTCCACATCCAACGTAGATCTTCCTGAGCTTTGGGGCATTCATATAGGCCGATTATGAGAGCAGTCGTATAGTCACAGAATATGGTTTTTCATGTTGTGGAACCTAAACCGTCTTCAGCTTTTCCAGTTCCGATACCTGTGTTCACTCTCAGGTATTGCTTGGTTAAATGGATAAGTCATGAAAAGAAACGCGCAACAAACAAGCTCGTTTTCGAGCTTGTTTGCTGCGCGTTTCTTTTCATGACTAAACCGGGCATATTCAAAGTATTGAAATAGATAAGTATGGAGGAAACTCAAAAGCGTGTGTTTGATAACGAGGGTCATGTGACTTTGTTCACCTAATCTTTAAGGTGTATCGACTCAGATGGGTAGTTTGTAGATGGTCGTTCCGAACACTCCTTATCGGCACCACAACCGTTTGGAGTAAGTTTGCATCTGGATGACCAATGAATTCTCTCAGGGAAATGAAAAGATCACCAGTTGATTAGCCGCCATGGTTCACAGTTGTAAATCAGGCTAACTTTATGGTTGACAATCTCGCCGAACTTACCAGATGAGGTGAAGGCCTATCACGTTCACTTGAGTGAATGTTAGTTGTTTCGGGAGTAATGTAACAGACAATGAAAGCTGCAAGGAAATTTGTTGTTTGTTCGCGTGGTGTAGACACCCTGACAGTAATTGCTTGAGTTCGGATGTGGAAGTTTTATTAAGGTTCTTTTATGCACCTTTAGACTGTGGCTGTTTCCCCATGAGCGTTCACCAGCTAAACTCCACCGTCTACCACAAGTGTCCATGTGTGGAATTAACATGCGTGCCTGAAGTAACGAGCTAGTACCAGCATGTTGCCAGTGTGACTTAGTTTTTATTGGCTTCGTCAACACGTGTGTTTCGCAATGTTTTGAGCGTGTTTCCACTAGAAGGTGAAAGTGTTTGTTGGCTTCTAACCAGCTGATAGGTATCGACAAAACGTGGCTTCTAGTGGGTATTCACGTTGTCAAATCCATACATGTACATCTTGCTTTTTCTTCCTATTTTAAGGTCCATACGTTAAAAATATTTTCCGAAACAGGTGATTTATCGACACGCAGTCTTCGTTGTCCTGTTTGACTTTCGTGGGGTGTTTGATCGTGTTCACAGAGCTGCTCTCTGACTTATATTTTGAAGAGGGATATATCCGACAGATGTGCTAAACTCGTTCAAGCCTCAACCATATTAGTATTTTGTATTTATATTATATATATATATATATATATATATATATATATATAAGCATTGAGAGGCGAATGTTTCGATGGTACCGGCCTCTTCTCAGATGAAAAGGATTATGCCAATGGTATTGCTCTAATATGTGACAAATCAGAATGAACTCTGGCGTTTTTGGGGATGATATCCGTCCGTAGATGTAGAATATGATTTACTCCCGAAAACAGCTTACGGGTTCTATAACGATGAGTGTAAGCTCCCGTTCCGGATGGTAGCATGTTAGAATTACTTACCTAAAAGGTAAAATTACAGTAAGTACGAACTAGATTTGATATGGCGCTTGTTTCATCATGTCTCCTTGTTGTGTTAGGCTGATTGTTGACCTATCTGCGTTGTATTGCATTCTCTTGCCTTCACTCTTGTTGATAAAAACCTCATATTGTCCGTTGTTGTGGATTGAACCGGCCATTGTTACTTGTACAAGTTTACCCAGTCGAGATGTAAAATTTCGATGGAATAAGTTCGTCGTTTATCTATTTTATTATTCAAGCACTTGGTCGTGACCCGTTCAGCTGTTCCGTGTAGATCATAACGATTGTATATAGCCTGTTAACCTGCTACACTTTTCCCACATCGATTGGTTACCTAGGCGTAGACAGAGTTGGCTCTTTTTGAATTGTTCTATCAGCATTTACTGTAGCCAGCACCATTTAGCGTGTCATCTATCACATGCTGATATGAATGAAGTATTATTTGAATTCTGTTTACTTCTAGCTAATCTCTCTTGAGAAGATTGTGACGGAAATAGCTTTTTACCGACCTCCAGTCATCTAAACCGTGAGATTTCATGCATCTAGAGAAAAAAATCATCGACATTCTTACCTTACGACTAAACGACTACTCTGTTGCCTGTATCAATCAGCACATGATGAAGACGAAAATGAAATAATGAGCTATACTTCTGATCATTTGACAGTTAGTGTTTTATGTTAAACGACTACCTTTGACGATAAAAAATACTACAGTACGAATAACTGGCGTCTTCATTAATCTGCTATTCAAACTGGAAAAGGTACTGTAACGGCAATCATGTGAATGTGCGCAATGGTTTAGGTAACTTGTCTATGTTAACATTATCTGAGGGTTGGTAAGTACTACTGTTTTATACTATCCGATACACTCCATTTTTTCCAGTGGTTTATGTAATTTGCAATATTAATTGCTGTTGTCGCGAGTGCTTGTAGTGTGTTTTGAATTAAAACAGCCCACTGCATTCTGTAATGAGTAGCGCACAGTATGCAACAATGGACCTCGTGAATTGAACAACGTTCTCTTAAGAACACTCCATGAGTTGCTAAACACCTGTTTGACATCGACCATTGCGTTGACTAAATGATATCATTCGGCGTATTTAAGTATACTAGAAATTACTCGTTACCCAACTTCATGAAAGTCTTGCTGATTTCTTATCACCAGCTGTAATTCAAAGTTGCTCGGTGAGGTTGCAGCGGTCTTGATAGATACTGTTAAAAACGTTTGTAACCTTGATTTCTTTAAGCCGTCAGCGGCTATGGGATCTGTCACCTGGTGATATCTATGACGGAAGTACTGAAATCATTGGTATTTTCCGTAAATTCTCGCTGCTTCATCGATCAACCTGACACGATTAGTCTTCTGCCTAATTTGCTGTAGTAATGAGCCACTTGGTCTCAAAAATACAATGGCAGTTGTGTTCCTTCATAATTTCAAATGTTCGTTGCTTAACGCAAGTGTCCAGTGTGTTCGTGCAAGGTTAACTTTTGAAGAAACATTAATGAACCTTCCGGTTACTCGGCAACAATTAATATCATCGGTTAGATATGCTTTCCTGTAGTGACCGTGTGTTTCCCTAGTTGGATTCTGTTGGTGTACACACTGAAACATTATCTCGTTTTATACCCTCATTCAGTGTGTCAGGGTTTATTTGTGGATAAATGAACTGATTGTAATCTCCTGAACTTGTATTTTTGACTCGTGTATGTTGGTGAAATCCAGTAATACTCGGTCCTTTATCTTTTCTGTGAATCATTCTAGATCATTGAATACTTTAAAGTTTGTAGCAGTTATCGTACGATAACGGTATCTTCGTTTCTAACCTTGTATGTTTCTTTTTGTTTGCAGATAAATTCTATTGCCTTGCTCATTCGCCGAATTCAATTACGGGCTCCACAATGGTGTCAAAACAACCCTCTGGTGGTTCCTCTGGTGCCTCGCTTGTAGATCGACTTCGAGGTGAGTATCGATCTTCACTATCAATGTCTTTGTGGTGATCTGCACACACTCATGAACATTCTGCAATTTCTTTCGTTCTTTCTTTTGTTAGTAGAACAATGAGCGCTTTGCTGCGTTTTCGTCAACCGATATTTTCCACAGTTTTTGCATTTTTTCATGTATTGATTAAGTAGATTGGTGACCTATACCAGCTTTCATCGTGACTTGTTATGAGCAAGCAACGTCCACCGGATTGCGTTGTATATTAAAATAACTGATGAGTAGTAGGGGATTTGGTTTTCATATAGATTGAACATCACCCACAATTGATCGCAGCTGTCGCATTCCCATAGACTTTCCAGTCGGCCCCTTTCGAAAAGAAGCACTAGACTCGAGTTTCGCTCTCATTAGAGCTCGTCATGTCACTGACTTCAACTAAATAGTATGAACATTTTAGATACGTTAGTTTCCGCGATGTTCCTTTTTTCTCCTGTACAGCGAATGTATCGGCCACTGTTGTGTTAACGTCATGACAGGCCTCGTTGAATCATAAAACCTCGATATCCAACTTGTAACAGTCAACCATCTAACTTTTAGTTGACAGTTGAGACATTGTTCGATAGGACCAATCACTCCATTTTGTCTTAAGAATTCTAACCAGGGTGTTTCCGACCAAAATTAACATGCACAGCCGTTGTTGCCGCTCCACGTTTTTGCGGCAACCTGAAAACTGTTCATGAACGAGTGTGGCTCAGCCCGATATAATGGCAGTAGAGTAGTAGGTAACACGCACGACTGAACTACATATCCCGGTGTAGACATAATGTGTATCATCGATGAGCTCTAACCAACGAGAAAAGCTTGAGTCTGATGCTGCATTCAGAATTAGACATATATATATATATATATATATATATATATATATAGTATTTAAAAGGACAACTGAAGTAGTGAACGATATTTTATGACTGTTTTCAACCATCACCTAGATCTTATGAAACTATATATATATATATATTCTAGTTCATTTTTTCAGTCATTTTCAAACTAGGACACAAACCCATATAGTATCATGTTTACGCTCAGATGATAGCGTCACACGAAAAGCTAACCAACCCTCAGCGGTCGCAACATAGTTCGGCATCTATCAAGAACTACTAAACCGACTGCAGTCCGTGTGTTTGTGTGTGTTGGCGGTAGATGTGATATCGTCCAGAATTTTGTGTTGTAAGAGAATCCATTTTTTCCGTCCGAAACCACCTCTTTCCTTGAGAAAACGATTTTACCCAATCAGAATGAGCGGAAATGTCCTGAACAGTCGAGAGGTAACCTTCGCTATTTTTTACCTGTTCGACCTTTATTCCGCTATGCTCATTGGTGGCTTAGTGACCTTAACTATTATTTTTGGTAACTGTCCTTTGATCTTCTGATTCGAGGAATGTTTATAGATCGCTATGCACCATATAAATACAGTGTAATTTCTTTCGCGAGGCATACATTTTTGAAGCGGAACAAATTTGCTTTTCGCACCCGTCTTTTGGTTCGTCTTGGGAGCAATTAGCGAAGACAGTCGCGTTATTCTCGGGGTTAAGATTTTCAATATCTCTTACTAGGAGAAGGAGAAATAGATTTCTAGCAAGCGCATTACTATACCGTAGGCGAACCAGTGTATTTTTTCAAAGGTTTGTAGCAATTATCACTATTTATAATAATCTGTACCAAAACTGCACAATAAACAGTAATCACATTTTTGAATCCGCCACTGATTTGTTTACCTCATTTCGGGGTCACAACCTCAAAATGTTTCTGCAGTCTACTTCCTCTCTTCCGGATCCTCGGGATCCATTGATAATAACAACGAGCTTTTTCTAACTGAGCTTTACTGCGAATTCGGGGCCGTCCGGTAAAAAAAATCGGCTGTACACATGTATTTTGAATTGTCTCCACTTTCCCAGCTTCAAGTGATACCAATTAATCACTCCGTTTCTAGTGATACTCATAAGGCTTGTGACCTATAGCGCTTGACAGCTTGACTCAGGACAACGATCACCGTTACAGTTCTTCCTCTGCTAGACGAACAGTGGAAACAAGCGAAACCAGTCGCGATGAACTGTACCGGTTTGAGAATAAACCGGTTCGCATTCCACTTCAAATCACTGAAGTTGTATCCTTAGTTTTTATTAATCTGTATGCAGAATTGTTACTATGGATTTAATTATTTGCCGTTCCTGGCTTACGAACGCTTTTGTTATTCACCTCTTCGTTTGAATTGTTTGACTAATATTCAAACGTGAAATTGTCTTTGTTCGGATCCATTTCAACAATTGAATGGCATTCGTTACATTATACAGAACTTTCAATATCACATGAATTTGATCTTTTCCTCCCGGCGCTGCGTGCTAATTTCTCCATCGGCTGAAAACTTACGAATTTATATATCATTTCTGAAATTGGTCCACGTGATATCTGGTCTCATCCCTACCGTACAGCATCTTGTTCCCTTTCTAGCTGGCCAGTTTCCCTTTCGAAACCCAGGTAGCCAATCGGTCCGTCTTTCACAGACACAGACCAGTTTGGTTACGAGCACGCAGTATTCGGATCACCCCGTTACCAGATTGCCCTCTAAACTTAATCAGCCACCTACCGCACCTGGTTCCTACAAATCGGCTTTGCTCACTGGCGTGCAAGATGAAGGAGAGACAGTGATGGGTGTTGCAGGTGTACGCGCTGCGGTGCGCAGTTGTCGACTAGCACCACCAGGATCGTCTTCATCGTCTCCAGTACGTAAACCAGTTTCTAAATCAAACCAGCATCTACCGTTGGTTCGCGATCAGTCGGCTCACTTGGGGATTCGGGATGATCACGCACCCGGTCCGAATTGCTACCTGGCCGGTCATTTGGGTTTGCCAGAAGTCGAACGTAGAGCCAACTGGGATCTAAACACAATGGTTCCTATTCAGGATACCTCGATTCCCGACTTGTTGGAACATATGCGGTGAGTTTTCCGACTTGTTTGTCAGCTTTATCCATCTTTCACCGTTTTCACATTCCAATGTACCTACGTGTTTCGTCCTCGGTTTTTAGATTTGCGTCCCATTCCTCTTTAGCCACAGTAAGAGTGACACGCTTTTCTTAAGTGGCTCTCATACGCTTGCTTACTTGTACGCTTTTGTACCATTCACAATTCTCTTATTATTCGAGTTCTGCTTACTAACGTTAACTCTCACCTGCTGAACCGCTAATACTGTTTGTGTGATCGCGTAGGCAGCATTTAGCCGATAAGTGGAACCACATATATCCATCGCCAGTTTCACAGCTTCATAGTCGTTCGGATACACATGCCAGCTGATTGTTAATTCACGCTCACACTCACGTGCCTCCTCGTGGTATCCGGTTATATCGCTGAATCAACAGAATCGACTCCATCCTTCCTATGCACAAACCCTTTTTGAGTAAGTACTTCTTTATCGTATACGATCCGTATTTCAGATTACAATGAAGTCATACGTTATTCGTGTATCTAATAGGTTTGGCTGTAAATTTATCAGTTTTCTACCTTGATCTATCTCTTGCCGTAGACACGCTTCATTCTATCACCGTTTTGCGTGCGGGAAAAAGGTTTGTCCTTGTTGCCGACTGTGGTTTTACACCGAATGTGTGCAAACAAACAATCAGACGGAAATTCTTAGAATTTGAGGGGTACAACAGTCCTTGTTAGACATTTATTCTCGAGCTCGACGTCGCCACAACACCATTTAGCAGACACGTGCGTTTCTGCCATCGTTCGAGCGACGGACCACATGGCCTCGACCTTCTATCGGTTTCGCTCCAATCTAACGTGATCTGCAACTTCAGCTGTGTTGGTCTGGTTGCTTATCGAATTTTTTGCGTGTATTTACGTTCAAATCACACGATGTGTTCCGGATTGATAAGCTTTTGCGGTGCATCAGACTTCTCCGAGTAAGGTAAATATTGATCAGATTGGTGTTTTAGAAACAGGGTTTGAACGTAAGCCCGTGAAACAAGCCTGATAAAGTCAAGACGTTTATTTGGGTATCCAGAATGAGACTTGTTTAACCTTCGGTGTCCATGAGTACTGCATAAACATGAAATTGCTCATGTTAAGCAGACTTCCATAGTAAAACGCTGATTTGTTCATGTACGTGGAACGCCTACAGCACTGCCACGTAAGAAACGAGATTGATAAGAGCTGGAAAACTTCGCAAGGTTATTATGAGAGATGATTGATAAGTTTTTTCGATAGGCTAGAGGTCATATCCACGCTGACGTAACTGTTGTCCATGTGAGCCAGTCGCATTTAGAGGTATCCACATAATTGCTCAATCTCCTTTGGAGATTTCTACTTTGGACTCTTTCATTATTCTCTTTGTAGCCAACAACGCCTCGAGTCACGTTTTTAACACAGATCAGTTTCAGACTGGAGTCTTTTTGTGGTTTTGCGTATTTTATACTTAAGTTTTACTGTTCTAGTTGACCGTATTCTAAAGTCACTGCATATTAAGATTGTTATTTTTTTTCTACACATTGTTTTGGGAAGTTCCGGAACTTACCAACGCATAAACGCAATTATTTCAAACACTTCCAATGTTGTTGTCTAAAGATGTGCGTGTATCTGCACCGTACAATTCCGAGTCTTTTTCACCTACCTTTCATTCAGTGATCAACTTTAGTCATTGATTGTTGTTTAATTGAAATAATTCTTTGAACATTTCATTTCGCAGATTGAGAGTTAAATTTATATTTTCGTTTATTACGATGTTTTTAGGCGGACGTGGTGACCCGTTTATAGTTGAGCTTCCCTGAATATCCTGGCTTGAGCACACTTGTGCAAATTTTGTGTGCTATTTCCGTATTGTACATATTGTTGGAAGGGGGCATGTTTAGATTCATATCAAAGCAGTTTGGTGCCAAAAGAAATTGCTATTCAAATAGCTTAATTCTAATTATTCTGACACAGCAAAACTCAATCGTTTTTGCATGTTGTCTAACCCAGCCGTTTCGTTTCGTGATCTCCTGGTGTTCACCTCGGGCACTTCGAGGATCCTAAGCAATCAATTAGAGTAGTCGGAGTGATTGATCACAACGTCAGTGGTTCACTTTGCGCGCGATGATGCGTGAAATCCTAAGAGGTAAACGACCGGATGACGTTTTTCTAAAAAATGGAACTGTCGACTACACTTTAAGTAGTTACTTCGTAATAGATTATTATATTTCCGTAACTCCTTCGGTACCCTCATTGAACAGATCGTTTGGTGCGCACCTATTCGACACATTACTATGGATGTGATGTCCATACTTAGTATGGTTCACTACACAACATTGCAGGATTTTGGTTGATGTAATTTGAACATCACTCAATTTATCGCGTTGCTATAGACATTTCACTCAGTCGGCACCAGACTCGAGTTCCATTCTTGTCAAACCAGAATTCGAACTTCCGCATACGTTTGATTGAGGCACTTATATTGACCACTGCGACACTTAACTTACAGTGGATACGACCGAATTAGTGTAAGCAAACGTTCAACCGCACTCGCTTCTGGTATTCAAAGTAGTGTAGCAACCACGTGATCGTGCCGACGTCCATGGTTTAGTGGACAAAAAGATGAATTCGCTTTAAAACGTCGGCAAGGTATCACAGTGTGGAATGTTGTATTGGTTTGCTGATGTATGACTGTTCCAGGGCAGATGATCTAAAACGGATACGGCCAGCAGTTTCCAATTTACTTAACTATTTCGAGTTGATTTTGTTTCCCCCCTACATTCAGTTATCCTGTGTTTTTCGTTAATTTGCAGATCGAATCGAGCTCACATTAGCACAGCGGAAGACTATTTTGCGTAAGTTTCATGTCGTTTACGTTTGATGTGTTTACAGCTTCTTGTTCATTTTTGGGTGCTTATACTCGATTTCCGTACTATTGCCTGTTACAATATTCATTTGTCGAACAAAGACAGTGAAGCGTGGGTTGTACTCAATTTATAGTGACCATTCCACAACTGTTTTTCAGCACTGAACAGTCTGCGTTGCCGTACACTTCCGCAGCGATGCTCCCACATGGAGAAGGCATTTGTAGACTTTTCGTTATGAGCAGTACCTGTCTACGTAACAATCTTCGCATCCATTGCGATCGATACGTGTGATATGACTTCGGGTTTTTGACGTTGAATCGAGGAACTTTTGCGCCTAATCACAGTTTAGAATATATCACAACTGATCACTTAAATTCGTGAATTTTGTTTGCAGATACTGTTTCTGGTATGAAGAGAAAGCTACTATGTTTGAAACGCACATTGGAAACACTCATTGTTGGTTTTCGCTACACCAGTTTTTTTTTATCTTACCAGTGTTACACAACCATCTCATTAAGTTACTGGATTTTTCCTTAAACCTGACATTTGTTTTCGACGACACATTCTTCTACCCGTTCTCTTAGCTTATCCGGTAATCATTTTTCATAGTTCATTCCAATCCCTTGCTACACATATTTGAACGTGCACTCATATTCATGACGTGTTTTCATATGTGCTCATGGTCGTCGACATTCACAAGAATACCACACTAGTGAATAATGCCCCTTGGTTGTTTTAATCATGTGTACAAAACAATGCGTATATAAAACGAAGTAAACTTAAAAAGATACTTTGTTTTCGGTCGAAAACAGATAGGAAAGGTAATAGTGCACGAAATACCTCAGGGTTTGTATCTAAACAAACAAGCTCAACGTGTACAGCAGCATGTGGTCACAAACAGATAGATAGTGCTAAGTTTTACTCATAGCCGATTGTTCATTTGCGGATACAGTAGCCTCCAATGTTCTCGGGAAATCCTGTTTATTACTCTCTACTCTGTTACCGTGTTTGACTCTGATTGTTGAAACGGTCACATTTATTTCGCTTAACAATTTTCCCCCTCTGGTTTGATCCCCAGCTCTAGCGAATCCGGGACTTCCCAGACAGATGAACACTGTGAAGATATTCTACCCGACAAACTCAAGTATGCGCGGTCAAAGAGATTCCGCGACCGCAAACCTCACACCAGTCTCTCAAAATCTGCGCCTGGAAAGAAAAATGAACTCTCTACGACTGAATCAGTCGAAGACGATTCCTCTTCCTCCATATCTTCGGCAGTAAATCGTTTTCACGGGTCGTCTTCAAAGTTTTTATCGCCTATACATAATACGAAGCTGGAAGCCAAGAAACGCTTCTGTATGGAACCTCCGAAACCACTGACAATTGATCCGAAACAGTTCATTGGTTCCAAAAATCGTGAAAGAACTATAACCCATACATTGCTAGATTGTTCGGAACATTTGGCTGCCATTCATGACGCGGATGTCTGTCATGCATCTGTCCATTCAGTTTCGTGTTCATTGGAATGTCCCGCGACCAGTCTGTTTTACGAATCCGTCGATGATTCTGTTCAAATGTCTAGCAGCTCTTATACCCCCACCCACATATCACGGCGTATGGGTTCGGTAGATAGGTGGAGTTCAAGTTCGGGCTGTTCCACTGTTACAACGGATGCAAAAACCGTACATCCTGCATTGAGTCCCGGTGTCTTGCTACCGTCATATTCTGCTCCGTTCGCCTTGCTTGATGAATTTAGAGACATTGATTCCACGTCCACTTTAACGGAGCGTTCCTCTTGTGAACGGGCGCCAGGACTTGAGGACAATCAGCAACACCTTCGACGTCCGCCTCAATCAGAACGACCAAACCCTCAAATCGTCACCGATCACACATCAGCAGTCTCTCTGAGATCTTGTTTTCCGTTTGTAGACAAAGAATACGACAATCTGTGCGATACAGACTCTGAACAACGTGGCGGTTCTCTTTTGGATCCAGAGCATATTGGCACCCCTTTCATTGCCAACCAGTCTCACCAGGGAGCTTCTTGTCAGGCATTAGTTGAGAATATCCAACCACGACATAAAAACGCAGATGTTGCATCAAGCTATCCGTTTCTGATAGGCAGCCTTGTTCGTCACCGCAGTCTCCAACCCATCCTATTGACACAACTGGATAAAGAGTTGTATGATCTACAAAATAGTGTACTTCGGCTGGATGACCCAACAATCTATAAACGTCACAATACGGTGGCATGTTTCCGTCTGGACACGTCTCAACCTTTAATTCCATCTAGCAGTGGTCCGGATACACGACGGTCCGTTCTAAAGAAGCGTCGCTCGAATACCGTGAATGTCGACTTCCCTCTTCACCATGCCGGTATATCGCCAACCCAACGCATTGTGAGTGATTCCTCTGTCGAAGTTGCCAGAAGGCAATATCTGTTGTCTGAAGCGGTCACTGCAACACGACTTGTCCGATCAGCCACACTTCTGTGTAGTTCCAATCCCGATAGGTGGGCCAAGGCAAGCCCTCGCAACCCGGAGTGTGAGCGAAATGTGATCTTGCCACTTCCGAGGTCGCACAGTGAACCGATCGGGCTGGATCGTACCACCCGTTTTGTATCTGATTTCCTTGCTATTTCAACTGCAAGCTGATATTCACATAGGTTTCCATCTCATCTACACCTTTCCCCCCACCAAAATGTATGGTATGGATTATTTGCAACGTGACATCCAGACAGATTTTTCATTAGGTAAGCTATCAAAGCATGCCACGTACGACAGTGTTTATATTTGTAACATTATTTTGACTGATCGGTCCTTTCAGTACAATAAATAAACTGTCTTTCATAACTAGTTGCGCAAAGAAATAACTCCACACGTCGTTCCTTAACGCTCAGAAGCTGGCTTTTCAAGTTAGTCTTTGCTGTGCACCAATCCGAATGTGCTGCTTGTTTCCCTTGTGCACTTGCAAGATTTCCAACATGGGCAATCCCTTATGCCATAATATCGCAGAACAATTCTGACCAGATATACCACACTTTGTGATCGAATAGACAGAATCGATTGTTCTGTGTTGCCAGCTAGGCGGTTAACTAATCATCCCCAGGTTTCCCGCCGGCATTTACCTGATTATGCATTTGTACCAGTACGCGTGCATTCGTCTTTGTTGCGTCCACTTTGTCATTTGATGGAATGTCGGAGTCAAGAGGTGTCGGTATCCATCATTTTCGTTCGCTTGCGTTGTGATCTAAGGTGATTTCATCAGGCCCTTCAGATAATCATATTTGCCGATTACGATACCATAACTTTATTAACTGACGATAATATTTCGTTTGTGTTGTATTTAACCGTAAACACTGAATCTCTCTGTGATTATGTACAGCAGAATTGTTTGCGTAAACTACTCGCAATACAACCACGGACACTAACCTTAGACGATCAGCACTATCCCCCCAACACCACGGTTGCCTGAACTAACACGGATGCATTTATGCCTTTTTAATGACTGTCTGCTGTCTATCTTGCCGCTGAAACCAATGTTGCAAACTGTGCACATATGCTCACGTTCCTTTCCAAACTCAGAAATAGAGTAAATGCCGTAAATTTTGCCACAGCCTGCCAGAGTAAGTAGTAACATTTGGGGATAGAGATATTATCGCATCATGTTAATGTGGGAATAAGTCGAACTTTGGTGGTCGCTTCAGAAACTGCATATTTTGCTACTTGTCTTTCAAAGACAAATTTGTCATAAGCAGAAATTGTAACGATGTTTGCAGGATGAAAGTGATCTGACCTAAACATCAGGACTATTGAACTGACAACGATTTTGAAGTTATTATCTCATATGATAAGCAAATTGTTGCACATTCGACGTTATTCCGGTTGGCTTTGAGGCGTTCCGTAACACCAATTGGGCCCGTGCACGAGTCGCAATAGCCCTTTGGCCGGATTGCGGTTCTCACTTTTCATCTTGGCTTTAAATATTTGCTGATAATAATCTAAGTCTCTTTAGAAACACGTGCTCCACCAAGTGTCACCACTTAGTAAGAAACGGCACACGTGTATAATTTCAACATACATTTCCGGCCGCTATCTGAGACCTTGTCCGGTTTATCAGGATTTCGGAAATGCGCCGCTATTAATCATCCATATCAATTAAGCTGCACAGGATCACGCACCAGCCCATTCTTTGAGTTAAAATTTTCCCTCTTTTTAAATCACCGCCCCGTCACTTGGACCATCTTCACTGGTAATATTGGTCTGAAACGGCTTTGTATTACGATTACGACGTTGGACGATCGACCTGAAGTCTTTTGGCGAAACACGCCTGTCTATCCATCCTGAGTTAACGGGGTCTCGCCGTATGAACGAGATGTTATTCAAGTATGTTGTAAGCGAACCGAAGGGTGAATCCCTTGTTGATTTTGTGTGGCTACAATGTTTGGTTGCAAATCTTTTGCTTACAGGTAATATTCTAACCTCGTAGGCATTTATCCAACCTTAACATTGGGCATTCTCACCACAAACATTGAGTAACACACACGTCCGACTGCTGGTCAGCGAAACGCGTCTCATTTAATCCGGGCAACCAGTCTCGCCAACTTACCGTTCGTCTTTTGTACTGTACATTTCAGTTCCGTTCCCGTCCAACAACGTCACTCACCATGAACAAACCAATCTAAATCTATCTGCCCATGGGCTTTCCGGTTAGAAAAGAACAACTTGCGTCTCAACTTCTTCACCAATCGCGGTCGCCACGTGACCGGGCAGAACGGTCGTCACCGCTGCCAAATTGTCACCCTTCAGCCGCTTGTTTGCTCATTTCTTAAATGCACTTTCTGTATTCCGATTTCATCATTCTTTTTTCGAGGTTTGATTCAATCTCGTCTGTTCGCCATCACAGCACAATTTTTGCGCATCAACGGTAGCCGCCAGAAGCGGGCTGTTACGGGTAACATCTTACTTGCATTTGTCCTTACACTCAGTCGTTGCTAGCACTCTACTGATCCTATCTAATCAGTGTTCTCGATTTCTCTCGAATTCCGATTTTCGTATCCGTTTCGACAACTTTTTCTTTGACCATAAACAACAAACGTCCCTTTATTTGCTCAACATTTTTTTTCATTTCATCATTGTGAGTCATAACTCTGCGTCAACATAAATAAGGTTCGCACAAACTATACAAAACACGGTTTACTGAGCTTGGCATTTAGATCGCCAGTTCGTAGACAGATGGTTAGGATGTCAGTCGTTTGAGATCCAATTACCAAGCTTGATGAACAACTGAACATTCAAGCTGCCTTAATATCAATATTACTGGTGGACAAATCACGATATTTTTCTGTGTTGTAAGTCAAAAACTGCACACATCTGAACACTGTCAGCGTTTTGCAGTCCAATTCTTTTCGAAAAAAAGCGCGAGCCTGTCAATATTCACAATTTTTTTAGGAGCTGACAGTCGTCGAATACCAAACATAAGGTAGCTTGTTAGAGCACCGTTTATCCAAATCAAGCGTTTCTCTATACTGTACCACATTAAGCACTTTAGTTTGCAAAGTTAACAGCACACTCTTAACTCACGTTGGATTCCTGCAGACTATCAACTCCGACTGTGCCGATAAGATGGAATTACCTTATTATTGTGACTACTTTTGTTTGCCACTGGGTAAGTATGAAACGACCGTTAGTATTCTCTCAGAAATTTATACACAAATATACAGGGGGTAGTGAGGCATGCAATTCCGCAACCTCCTACCAAACAATAAGTGACAAGTATCTACACACGGCTGATACAGATTGGTAATCAGCGTAGAGGGGAAAGCTGCTGAGCACGTACAGAGTTGAGTGAGAGATAAAGATAATCGAAAATAGCAGCAAAAATAAGAGATCCACGTTGTATGTTTTTACGATGTTCCAGAAGTTGATATCCGGAAAATAGTCGTGATAATAGTGGGATATTCACATGTGCCAAAATCTGGGGGCGGAATGATAATACTTGAGAAGCAAGACTTGCACTAGGGAACGCTTGAGTTTTGCCTTTACAAACCACGGCGATATGAATGACTGGGGTAATGAACTTGGAAATAGGAACAAAATGTAATTGAAAGCGCGTGCAAGTGCATCATACGGATCGCCAGTGTGTCCGATAGAATGTGAGTGTGCGCCTTAGACGTGGGGTTTTAGATAAAACAACTTGCATGTCTTTCAGGGTGGCTCGATGCACTCTAGAAGTATGTGACAAGGAGTAATTATTCGTCGATGGTTCTGCTGAAGTGAGGGCATGCGACAAATTGTTCATTGGAGCAGCAGCGAGATTACTTTGTGAACCCTCCGATCCTGGTTGTGACAGTAATCCTCCAGAGGAGGGATTAAGTGTCCCTAAACGGTTAGTCGTCACCAAAGACAATCGAGCCTGACTGGCATTGTTTATAAGACAGTCACGATTAGCGATTGAGCTGACGGTTGAAGAATCTGTGAGGATTAAATTATTCGCAGTATCATCCATCGCGTCGAATCGCCGCTTGCGTTGTGGTCCAATCGCGTGCAGAGCAGTCAAATTGGCCTGATGTTGTTTCTCACGTTCATAGTCTTCAGTCGCAATTCGGCGAGCCATTTCACGCATCCGAATTTGGTCGGGGTCTTCGTTCCGTGATCGCGACTGATATTACAGAAAACAATGTAGGCAGGCATCAATCATTTAAAAACGAGGCATTTTACAGTTCGACAGAGTAACTCATTCGTGTGCGAAAAAAGTGGTCAGCCGAAAATAAGCTAGTCAGGCTATAGAATGTGTCAGTAGTACTTTTCGCCGTATGAAACAGACGTGATTGGAATACTTACTTATCAGAATTTAAATGGCCACCGCGGCAGCCCGGATCTGATAAGTCAACATTCACAATAAAAGCTATAAATATCCCAGTAAAGGACAATGATACGACGATAGGGTGAGTGAAATGAGAAGATCGAACGGTGTGATAAACCAATAGGCAATGCAGTAGGAAGTACGCAAACGACAGGACTTATTACACGGGTAAGATTAGTGACTACTACGGGTTCCGTCAGCAATCTGACACGCCACATTAACTCGCAAAAGCGGATTTTCGAAACAAACGTTTTCGTGTCGCGTTGTGATATCTCACTAACATGACGGTATGTGTGATGACAATGTCTCATTCGAAAAAGGAGCATCAGCGAAAATTCCAATATACCAATGAATTGTGGTGCTAATCGAATGAGCAACCACCAACGCCATATGCACAATGAAAAGTCTAAAACACTCACCTTGGCAGCCTTTAAAATAAGATCCTTTTCTAATTCCGACTGACGCATTCGATCATGCTCGTCCAGTTTCTGAAGAAACTTCAGACAGTCCCTGGTACAGTCGGTCTGTGTCAGACGGGCATCATCACTTAATCGCTCCAACCTGTGTGAGACCACAATACTCAGGCGAGCCAACAGTGTGCGAACAAAGGCCTGTAAGCCGTGGGACAAACAAGTGATAGCATCGTCAGTCAGATGAACGGGAGTGGATTGGTCGGCAATTAGTGTGCGTATCTGAGCAGGTGGGAAAAAAGGCTGGTCCTTCGAAGGGGAGATGACCGAACACGTGTGACTGTCTTCGCTCGTATCTAACAAACGGTCCCCTAAACCGGGGCGATCAGAGACGGTCAGGGTCGATGGAGACATTTGAAAAGTGGAACGGACACCAGGGGATATCAGAGAAGCCGCGGCGTTACTAGGGCCTCCCAGCTTGCTTCTGACAAGCGATGGCACACTGGTGTTGGTTTTAATACCTGATGAACTGGAAGTGATCGGAGATGGAGCTAAAACAGGTCGGAGAGTGGGGTAAGAAGATCTGACAGCATTAGTGGTGGCAGACACACGGGTCGTGACTACAGAAGTGGCTGCCGTTGAGGGTATGATTTGGGTTACGCTGGATGGGACAATCACAGGCCGATGTTTGGGATTAGTTATGGAGGGTACATTGACGGTTGTAAAAGAAGCTCGCGGAGGAGCAGGGGCAAGTAAAGGAGGTTGGCTTTGCAAGGGACGATTGGGGTGGGACAGACCTGTGGTGACTCCTGTTGTAGTGGGCAAGGCAGAGGTTGAATTGATCAACGTACCCACTAAGCGTGGTTGAGTACCACCTGGCAGAGCCAGCCTGGCGTTCGCTAAAGTGGACGGATTTGAACTGGATGGAATGCAAACAGAAACGTTTGGACGAACTTGTACAGCCACAGCAGCTGAGCTTGGTAGAGACAGGCCACTAGGAGTGATGACCGAAAGTGCTACCGAATTGCAAACACCGTCTTTAAAAAACGGCCCAGGTGGGGGATTTATGTTGGGCAGACGATACACACCAGCAGCGAGATCTCTTCGAAGTGTGTCGATATTTTCTTTTACAAACGGGAGAATATCAGTGGATGTGTTCGCGCTCTTCAGGTTAGCATGAAGCTGCGTGCAAAAAGAATTCGCATCTAATTCGGCGTTCTGAAAATGTCAAAACAAAACAGTTAACAACAACGATTTCTGATATTAAACCAGCAGATTCGAAATGAAATTCCCTAAGTCACTCAATATACCGAAATCAGCCGCACAACACAAGGCTGACCTTGAAAATAAAACATCACCACAAGCCGAATGCATTTTCAATTGATATTATATATATATATATATATATATATATATATATATATATTCAAACGCTAATCACCTAGTGAATTGAGAAGCTGTGGAGCTAGACGATCGGTTTGATCTGCGCAGCAACATTCCGCCTTCAGACTACAAAAACCTAGGTATGTTGTAGTATAAGATCGACGGTTGCAGCACATCAGATACAGTGATCAACCTTGCGGCGATTGAATCGACCTCCGGACGAGCAGACCAGTCAAATGACTAACTTCTGTTTTTAAGACTAATAACTGTTCTTTCGGTCTAGACTGACTCTAATCACGGTGGATTAGTTGAATTTCGATAAGTTCTATGTGAACCCTCAAGCCCAATCGCTCTAACACTAACTTCTGTTCTTGTAGGTACAGTATTGGTCTTTAGGGTTAGTGGTATGTTTCAGCCAGATGATCAAAAGTGTGTCACTTATGAGTTTGAGGTACTTGTTCACATAGGGTGATACATCTCATCATTCAAAATTTGTTAGAAGAATGGGGATGGGTGGTCCATGAACACCTACATCAGGAACATCGGATGACGATGTGCTACAATTGTGCGTTCATTATGCATTTAGTGGAAAACTGATCCAGCCATTCACAATCACTGAACATGAGTGGGGAGTTGTCTCGACAATTTACATGCCGATAAATTTCACCTGTCAAAAAAGTGAAATTTAGCCGTTTAAATAGAATATGGAATATTAACGTAGAGATAATATGCAGCATAATAAGGAAAAAATAATACTGTCAGCTGACAGCTTAAATGGGCCACATAAATCATAGACTTACGACCAGCGCTTGGATGAGTCGGACAACTGCGGAGTGCGTATCGGCGGCAGCCGTTCTTGACAACTCCAATAGTTGGTTTAGAAACCCGACTAGTTTAGCCACACCGGAACTGGCAGTCGGCACCGACTGAACAGAAGCGGAGCCTACATACGGAGCAAATAGTGTTTTCAATCAAAGATTCCAGTAACAACTCGAGGATGAAAAGAAGAATAAACAGTGAAACACGTACCAGGAGTGTATTCAGTCAACTCCCAGGCGTACATATCATCTATCAACATAAAACGAAACGATTACGCGATTTTTTAGTCGGCTTAATGGATCTCTGATTATTCCAGCCGTTTCTACGAAGAAAATCAATGTCAACATCATATTGCAGACAATTAGCTGAACTTAAAACAGTTCATTCCCTTCAGAAGTTTGAACAAAACCGTTAGAACACGAGAACTGGTAGATGCAGGCATTTCGTATGGACTTGTCAGTACCAAATTTACAATAACATGAAACGGTTTTTTCTATATCAAACAATTAGGGATGAATGGGATGCATAGTCAATTGATGGGTTAGGAAAGGTCACTAAGTCCAGGGCAGGGTCAAGCTCACGAACAATTGTTCCTGAAC
>LOND01028946.1:7628-28003 GCA_014220965.1 Paragonimus kellicotti
TTGTTCCCGTGGAGCAGGTTACATTGGTTACACAACAAGGCGCTTGTCGGAGAGAATACGCGAACACCATCCGGCTTGGCTGACGACCGGACAACAACGAAAGATTTCCAGCGCAATTTTGGCCCACCTAGTTGACACGGGTCACAGAGTCAATGTGGATATCATGTGAGTTCACATCAGAAGTGTGAAATGTCATATCCCGGCTGTTGGAATCCCGCTGCGACACCCTAATCTGTGCTCGCAGAAGTTTTTTTGTTCAAGCATTGAAGTTACCATGACCTGCCGTCGTTGGAACACTCACACGGCACCACAGTTAATCACATCCGAAATTCCTAAATGACACCAAATTTACATTGTATTAAGGTTTCACACAATCCTGACTTGACAAATAATTTCATATTTATTGTGTTGTATTTGGCCTGAAGATGACAACCGAAAACGAGCTTGTTCGCCACGTTTTGACTTCTGATGAAATCTCCGATTATAGTTGAAATTATAACCTGATTTGTATACTGAACTAAAAAATCTCAGTCTAAAGCCAATTTAGCATTAATTTTGTTCCTCTAACCACATCAATTCAACATGCACTATATAAGCGCTGTGATACGTCACTGAGGCTCTTCAGGCGATTATGAAGGAGCACAGGATATAAGCAGTCTCGTTGTGGAAGATAAAAACAGGAGTATTGATTGAAGTGGCACAGCTGCAATAACTTCTCATGGCGTTTTCCATTGGAAATCACAAAGAAACTAGTAAACACTTGAGCATTCTTCTTCCTCAAGTTCGCGTTGTCAGCTTCAGTGATTCCAGATAAAACTGTGGTTGTAATGTTGTTCTGTTAGTGGAGGCCACTTGGATTCGAGGCACCGTTACTTGGCCGTTGTCCAGATCTGGACAGCCTGACAGTATCCCAGCTGTTTGTAACCACACTGTGGCAAAACAGTAAGTAGTTGACGGTGTCACTCTGATTAGTTTGGTTGTCTCTATCTTTAAATTGGAGTAGCATGTAAAACTATTATTACTTACGTAAACATGTGATTGTTCATCTTTACATAATAGTCACGTGATCATCAGAACAAAAGGCAATTCAGGTTGATACATGACGCAAACTTTTAGAATTTCTGTTGCACTTCTATATACTAATAACCTCACTAGTGTGGTGTTTCTGACAACGGGGAGTTATTTCACCCATTTTTCTAAAGTGGGCATTCGGTTTCGTGGTTTAGACCGGTCGAGGTACGACAGAGTGGAACCACCTCCTAGTAGATTATGTTCCTAAGTGCGGTTACCGTTTCGTCCGAACATTTTGGCCAGAAAATTTGCTCAACTGCGGTTACTTTTCACCAAATAAAACCGTTTAACGAACCAAAGTGTAAAGTGGGCAAGCGAGCATTTGAACACAAGAAGAACATCCAGAATAGCTACTCAGTGACAAATAAACCAACAACATTAATGCAGATCCTGAGGAGAATGCAAGAGATAGTAAATGAACGGAAGACAAAAGAAGTTCTTTGTCTTAAGTATCTTCTAACATGTCTCGCAGCCCATTCATTTCTCAAAATAAAGATAGATAGTCCACAAAAGACATCACTTTTGATGTGTTTATATGCAGTCATTTGATAGTGATAATGGGTCAGCTATGTCTATATGAAAATAACGGAATCCCACATGTGGAATGAAGAAAGTATCAACGCGCGTTACAGTGTTACAAGTAATCTTGGAATGTTGACTAGCTACACATATTTGAAATCAGTGTATGTGGCAAAAATACCGATACACTTAGGTGTTATGCGATAGTGCTACAAAATTTGTCATCAAGTGGGAAATGTGAAAAATTTCACCGTGACCTAGGTTGAAATCTTTCTTGTGCTCTTAAGTGTTTAAATTTAGACAGTTGGTATAATAATATACCAAAGTGGATTCCAAAGTGTGCAGGACTATGTGTAAGAAAAGCCCAATATGTTGTGGAATTAAGTAATGCCTAAAGACTGAGTTTTTCTCGGTCGCGAGCCAACAATAGCGGAGCATGCTTAGTAGGAGAGAAATAAGCTGATAATCGGGGTGAGAATACCAGGACAGTGTGTGTTCAGTCGGCTCAATAAACCAACAACATGCACAAACAAATCGATCGGATCCCACAATGAATCGGAAGCAAATCTAAATCAGGATATGATCTCATGACTGTGGAGACAATCAGCCGACTACCGTCTCCAACAATCATTTAGGACTGAGAGATTGCCATTGACAACTAAATCATTATTCGGCAATGCGAACTCACCGCCCGAGACACAAAAAATTGGTCAGACAAATCCAGATGTCTTGTGTGAATGAATAACCATAGACTTGAGAAGCGCCTTGATAGGAGAGGACTGCTGTAATGACTTGCGTTCACATATTCCAAACTCGCTTCCGTAGTTTCTTTCTTAGTGCTTCGTTGTAGACGATGAGAGACATGGGGCTTTTCTGTATTATCATATTACAGAAGCCGAACGCCAGATATGCTACAGGTTCTAGTTTCACTTCCAAAGATTGGAAACATTATGTGGTAACTGTAAGTGGTATCAAGCCGACCCACCCATAAACAGTTTCAAGATGAACAATAAGTCCAATTAACATGTCCACACGCTGTCTTCCACAGCAAACTAGCTGATTCTTACCGAGCCGATCATTTAACACAAACAGTTGATGAGTTCGGTGACTGACTTCCGTGCATTCTGCCATCAAGTAACCGGGCATGAAAATCATGGGCCTCAGGAATAATGAATGTTTTTTGTTCTGTTCTATATCCGCTCCAGGAAGATAATATGGGTCAGAACAGATAGTTGGCTCAGGTCGGTCATGAATAAGACATGACCTTCGCTTCCGTTTCCCTGTATCTTTTATGCATTGCACCCAGTCCGCAGCACCGATCGCTTAGACGAACTTTGTCGAGTATCGGTGATTTTTCGGCTTATCACTTCTTACGTCAGCCTACATGTTACCTATGGTCTCGTCCATCTAAACACTGTGGTCACAGTATCGTGCACGGTTGGTAAAATAGAAACGATCTAATCGATGGGAATTTGCAATGAATAAGTAATATTTTCGTTCCTGTGTTGGTTCACTTCTACTGATTAGTACTCCATCGATTCTTCTTCGTATGCAGACCCCAAGCTGCGTGAAATTATCGCTTCATCTATAGAAGTGACATTGGAAATGTCAATCATAAATGCACAAACGCCACCAGTTTCGTATGTCTGTAAATATTTGGTCGCGCACAGTGGCGTGTACTGGACGACTGCTATCATCAGTTTACTTTGTGACCCTTAATGGTGTCCTGACTATTCAGACAGCCCGCTGTGGTTGTCCTGGGGAAAATAAAGGATTATGTCATCTTACCTACACGGTTGCACACTTTTAACATTCGAGAAGGTCATCAAAAGTTCTTATCTGTTCGGTCAGTATGTCAAGGTCGATGGGATAGTGTTGGATGTTGTAAATTAGCAGATTAATAGGCGGACGAACAGCAACAGTCTGAGTGCTTGTGGTATGGTGTTTGTCTGGACCTGAGTAGCCTGACTGTAACTAGGCCGGAGGGTACTTGTTCCACTGTATGACAACAAAATTCGATTAGATTGTTGTTCATTTCCATCCTTTAGCCCAAACTACCTATAGAAGTTGTTCCTGCTTACTTCGAAGTATAGTCCTTCATCGTTGAGTGATGGTCACAAGAAGCAATAAACGAGGTTTTCTTGATAGTATACTACGCTCTGGATAGTCTGCAGAACAGTAAGAACAGTCTTAGATGAGACTCCAGCACTTATCTCAAGCAAATATTTAATTTAAAAGGTCTGGCCAAGTTGTCTTATCCACCGTGTCGTGTCCAGACGATCGAGTGCCGTTAGGTCAAAACGTCCTCTCTGCAAGACGAAATATCTCCACATAGGAAGCATCTTTCGCACATCGGTAGATGGTTCCTGTTTAAGAGAGTAGTGGACTTCTGTGACCAATGGTTCAAAAGGACATTTGGCTGCGTCGTTCTACTGGCGATAGTGCGGTCAGACATGCCTAATATGACGTAAAACCCAGAAGTCGGACAAGGATAAGCACCAGTGACAGGGGAAAAAATTGCCCCAGCAAGCCTGCAGAAATGTCCATTAGGATGTGAAAGCTGCGAAAAACCCCGAGGTGCTCAGATTTTGATAATACAAACGCTTCTTTCATAATATGCGAAAGAGAGCACCATTCACGTTCATTTACATCCATGTCGAAGACATGAGATCATTGTATCGCAACGTGATAGACAGTTCAATGCAGAGCCCTTTTAGCGTCACGTGGCTATGACAGATTAACGGTATGAAAAATGAGAAAGTACGAGAGTGATTGAACTCACATGAACAAGGACCTCATCAACGGAGGTGTATAACGATAGTCCAGAATAGGTTTTAGCACACTAACTTGATTATCATAGTCTAAGTCCGAATTGCAAGACGAGTCTTCATTCGAGAAACATTCACTCGAAAGGCCGCTGTCGCCATATATGGACTCCGGACCTGACCGGGCACAACCAAACATGGCCCTGACTGAATCCTCGGCCACGTGTTTAAACCGTTTCCGTGACCTCGGTGACGGCTCCGCAGCTTTGACAGAGCGGCCGAAACAGCCGGTCATCGCATCACATTGCCATCAAACCACAGCCGTCACTGCACCGCCGCAATCAAAATGTGGGCCTATGCATGATTGTGGTCACTTTAACACGGCGACTTCTCGTCTGAGGGCGACTGACAGACATACCGAGACAATAGCTACAAGCACACCACACACACCAACGCAATGTTCGTGTGTGTGGGCCAGTCTGCAAACAGACCATATGCAAATCACTTTTGTGTCTCATCTCTCACACCCCAACACCAATCGCACGTGCTCGCGTGCACATTAGTCCGGTCAGGCTGTTTGTCGGACGACTATCGATCGACCGACCTCAATCACACCCATCCACTCTGGACTGCCAATCAAATGATTGATATCCGGATGTGCCCAACACATCATCCTCAAGAAGCTGAAGCCGTCAACCGTGCAGTGGTTTAACTGTGACCAGGTCTCATGACATTTTATGACAACCATCAAGGTGAGATTAATAGAACGAACGATAACTGAAGGAACTTCAGCCAACATCGGTTATGTGCATAAACAAGCAGTCTGTCGCGTTAGGGAGAAAATGCCGGAACAATCTCAATCCTACCCCGTAACCGTAACAATTAAAAAAACCCCAAGAATTTCTACACAGCAACAGGAGTGCGTATGCCAGTGTTGTGAGCCAAGAACGCGGATGGCACAAGGGTTGTTATTCAGGAAAGCAACACGTGGGTTATGCGTTTCAACAAACAAACAAAAACACTCATCTGCGTACGGTACTGGGCCCAGACCGTCACGGTTGCCACAGACGCCAATGCTCAGTTCCTTTACGTACCAAGAACCATTTCATGCGATGCTGCACTCCGATGTTTCTTGTATTTTTCCTGCGGCTACTTCAATGTCAAAATCTATGCTCTGGCCCCACTACTGAATAGCAGTGGTGTGAGTAGTATAGTACGATTGCTCCTCCTCATTACACTAGTTCGTCTGATTTGATAGCAGTTATTGGACCGGATAAAATTCTGTGCGTATTATCAATTGTGTACTCAAAAAAGTGTTAAATAAATGTTTGTCAAACTTGAAACTCTAGGTGATTCGGTTGCTACATCATACTGAGGCAAGTGCCCTGATACGTTGATGTTAACCCCATTGGGTTCAACAAGAACCCTTCAACTGTATGACACTTGTGTACATCATTTCCGCCTTTCACCATTGCCATCCGCCTTACAGTTTCCTACAGCATGGAAAAATATTGTATAGAAAAATTCCCGTCGATGATTTGTACGTATCTGCAGTCCTGATTTTTCTGGTAAAACTCGTATCGGGAAACGTTGTTTTACGCGTAAGTGACTTGTAAACGAGTATAGTCACGTCATGAAACAAAACTGATCGTGACTACCATTACTACACGACTGAACGTTGAGCATCACCTACTGTTTGACTCATTATACTAAGCTACCCGTGCAACTATAGAGAGTTCAGGGAACTCAGGAGATCTTCCACATTCGCCATTGTTTAGCCAAGGACCTATTGAATATTGATAATTAATACACTATGTAATATCTTCTTTCATATCCGGTTTGTTTATAGTACGAAGTATGAGGCTTTATTAATGGTCAACAAAAGAATTATGAACACAACGAAAACCTGACGCTCTTGATTGAATGAATTTCTGGAAGTGTCCCCTTGTGTTGCGAAATTAAAAGCTGAGTGTGTAAGGTACGTTTACCCTGGGATCTGCTTCTAGCCGATGTTTTATTGTCGAGGTCTAACCATACCCCGCCAAAAAAACATTATTGGTAGAACAGTAGTGATTCCTCGATAAAGAGGTTTCATAATGCAAGGGAGAGATTTCTACCATATGGAACCTGATCAGTATGGTTGATTGATCAAGATAACCGCAGGTTTTCGGATTCATCAAGACATTCGTGACCTCATTATTAATAGTATGATCTTAATAACAATATCCTTAAGGCATCGAATTACTGTGGACAATTGAAGGGGATGTAAATTATGACAACCTTAGATTGCTACTTGTTTTGACAGTAACGCAATCATTACAAAAGTGAGCGACGCATTACAGCCAAAATCATTATAATCAGAAAGTGCAAAATACCATTATTGATAGGTATATATAACGCCTAAATAGCAGTGTACCAGGTATACGTGAATACCAATAATTATTTGGCTACCTACAAACCACAAGTACGAAAAGGACAATTAAAGCATTTGTAATGATTATCTATCGTTCGATGAGTAACTTTTCTTATCATAAAGTTTTTCAATGGCTGGTTGAAATATGGTTCACATCATAAAAACCGGTAGTGTATACACCGCAAGGAACCTTTGGTTTTAACAAGATATAAATTGGACCATGACAACATTTGTATTTCGCGAAATATTTAGTCGTTACTCCTGAGCCGCAATACATCAGTGTGTGGTCACAATGATTGGGAATTACTTCCTATTCTAAGTGAGTCAGGAAAAACTAGGCGTAATTGTCTCAACAAAGTCCGGTAACCCACGTCCTAATCCCGTCCAGCGAGCAGATGTCATCCTCCACGCTGTCAAAAACTGAAAATATGGGAAGAATTTGAAAAGAAGGCAAGCCCTGGATACTCTCCCCCTATGTCACAGAAATTTTGTTTAATTTTATACACTATTACAGGCAGAGAGTATATACGTGCAACGGAATTTCTACAAAGAAGGAACACGGATGTGACCATGAGACTGGGTATAAACCTAATGAGAGAGTATGAGGAAATAGCTCGCTGGAATCAAGAATTGGCCGTGCATGTTTACCGGAACATATATTCTCCCCTCAAGGCATAACCAACGGCAACTACTGTCATCGTAAGTGTTGAACTCTATAAGCGATATGTCGATGATGCTCTACTCGTAACTGATGAAGGGATGCAAATTCTCTCGAGATTCTCAAATATCGTCTGAATATCTTCTTCATCCATCGTAAATTATACAACCTGATCAACGAGGTGGTGTGCCTAACACTTTGTAATTCCGCTAAAGAAGATAAGAGATTTCAATAACCGTATAAATATAGACACTACAAACACAAAAAAAGAACAAACAACGAGCTTGGTAAAAGTCTGTGAAAGTCAACGAGCTCGGTTTATCACGTAAACCGACAGATGGGGGACCGGGATTCACGGTTTCATCGTATACAAAACGACAGATCACCCTTCCTATACAGGCGATATGCACACCTACTCCAAGCCCAAGTGCCCCCTCATGATCAGCCGCTTTTGGTTGTGTGGGAAAGATAAAGCTACTACTTTAATCTATAGTGCACCTCTGAGCTCTCACACAGAAAATCAACGATCCGATAGGATCCTTAGACTATATTCAGTGATCTCTTAATAACCGTTACTTAAGAAAAACAGAAAGATTCTCAATATAGCTAGTTACCAACTAAGTTAAAATCTCGCAAAAGCCTATCTCCGTATATTACAGCGACCCTCACTGCTATACAGAAGTACAGTCAGAAGAGTCAAAATGAATTAGCAACAAATATGTAGCCGTAACAACCCAACCTGTTAAAGCAACAAATATGTGGATCTACTTATAGTTCGGTTGTTAGATAAAAGTGCCTAGGTATTGATTGTTTGTACTTGGTTATTCTTTACTAGTCATGTCCTGTCTTCCCCATTTTTTGTTAGGACTTGTTTCTTGCCTTAAAGCTGTTGAACAGCAGCAAGAACCATTGACAACAACACCATAAAAGTTATTATGTTGCCTGAGAGCAGAAAATTACCGCTAACTTCATTGCGAGAGGCTTTCTTATGGTTTCTAGTTCACACATAATTTATAATTTGACTTGTTGGTACAAGCAAGTGTGTATAAGTAGAACTGACAAGGGGTTTCAAACGGGAATAAGTGAGCATATTCCGAAGGGGCTAGCTAATAGTGTACTCAATTAAACAAGCGTGCCAAATTCACCTCGTCAGTCACTAAACATCTGCTAGAAAACTAGTCACTGTGTGCAATCAAATTCAGCGTTCAGTGGGATTGGACATTACAGAAATTATTGATTACTCAGATTCCTGGAACTACTGTCGACTATCAAGCGTCAGCCTTTCTGCAACTCGTCCGATACATCTAATGCCTAGTCTACTGCTTTCTTTCTGACTGACCTACGTTGGCAATACAAAGTGGGAAATATGAAAAAGTCTACCCGTATCCTGTTCGAAGCAGCGTTCTAAAAAATCCGTTCATTCAAGGCATCATTCCAGGCCTGGTAGCAATTCATATCATAGTTCACTTGAACTGCTTACCTTCTAAGCCATAGGTAGGATGAAAATATTCACCGTCATGTGTAGGTCAAACAACCGGGAATAAAAAAGCTGATCAGAACTCTGTTAGTTGAATATATACGATTCGTAGTTGATGTTAAGTGCTTCTGCCTGTTAACTTTCCTCCAGCACGACAAATTTTTCGTGTCAGACGGTGAAATGATTTGCAGATAGATCAAATGATTTTCTGATGTGCCTGCTCAACACATTCAGCATACTTAAACAGCGAATGTCCAGCCAAATGGCCAGAAACGTCATACCACGAATGTTGCTCATAACACCATGTTTCTGGCACACGTTCTTAACTGAATCCTGAATAGGCATGTATGTACCAAGCAACAACATGGTGCATCAGTTCTCAGATACCAATACATCATAGGAAGCTGACATTAAACTTACCGTGAAAACTGTAGTATTGTAGAAAAACACTTCATTTTACATGACCTGAGTAAAGACTCAAGTGTGTGTGTGTTTGTAACAAAAACATATGTAGTTAGCTGTCCGTGGAAAAGTACACAAGCCAACAAAGCATTGCAGCAGGCGGTACTGTTACCTTTCGTTGTGATGAACCTCTCCGCTGGAACACCGTTCCCTATTGAAAACCGTCGTCATTCCTTCATAACCAATGTTAATTGGCTTACGTTCGTGCAAAGGATACCATGGCAACCAGGTTATCTCAAGGCTCGAGCAAGTTAAGACAACTGCACCTGTCTCTGTCTGCTAGTGAGAACTTGTACATGGAAAAAAATACAAGCTGAACATCATTCATATTTGATCGCAGCCTTCGCATTCAGATAGACTTTCCAACCAGCCTCTTTCGAAAAGAAGCACTAGACTCGAGTTTCGCTCTCATTAGAGCTCGTCAGTAGTGCATATCCTTGCCACTGCCGGGACTAGAACTCCGGCCACGCTTTCATGAGGCAACCGTGTTGACCACTGCGCCATTGACCTCACATTAGGCACGACCGAATTATCATATGTGAACGCTCAACCACTTTCGCTTGTGAGTAATGATCAGGTTGCCCGATCGTCTCGAGAGGAGACACAGTTACTGTCTGTTAACTCCAATCGATAACCCCGCGATTAGGACTTCCTAGACAGGTCGAAATCTCCGATCTCATTAAACCTGCTAGGCGATATTTTAGATTACTGATGAGTAGTCGGGGATTTGGTTAATTTCAAGTTGAACATCACCCACATCTGAGGGATATGCACTACTGACGAGCTCAAATGAGAGCGAAACTCGAGTCTAGTGCTTCTTTTCGAAAGAGGCTGGCTGGAAAGTCTATCTGAATGCGAAGGCTGCGATCAAATGTGAGTGATGTTCAACTTGAAATTAACCAAATCCTGACTACATCATTAGTATTCGAAGCATAAATATAAGTTGAAGCAGAACTTGTTTGACATATCACTATGCTGTCTCCTGTTAACCCCGCAATTTATAGAGATGTATATCAAATTGTCATCATCATACTGGTTTACTGACCGGATTCAGGTCTGCCATCTTATCTACATTGCGTTACATTCAACTCCACACTTAGACTTTCCGGTAGTGTTGACACATCATAGCAACAAGTAGGGCGTCAACCAGCGTAAGTGTGTCTGTTTGGACAGTGGATACCCAAAACTAAGGCTGAATGTATAAGCAATGCGGCGGAATGTAAAAAGCTGTATACTCAATGACGGAAACGACAATGATTGGAAACTGACATGTTTTGCGGCCACACAGTAATAAGTCTTCGGGAAATGTAGATGGGGAAGAGAAGATTGATGTCGGTGACGGATAAAATTTTAGTATGATTACAATACACTGATTAAGCCTGTTCCACAGATATAAAACGACGTCTGCTTATTCTTTGCAGGAACAACTCAACCACTCGTCAAATACACACGCATTGGGAGTATACATACCAAAGTGTGGTGGTAAGCTTGATAATCAATCACAAGGCTGTCTTCTATCTCAGGCCTACACATTCACAAAATAGGCACTGTTATGAAGGCGTTCACCACTGCCTAATCACAGACAAGTAGTGTATCAGATTTGATAATGTCTCTAGTCTATTTGATACTAATGAGAAATGCACAAAAACTGGATAAAGTAAATATCCATTTAATCAAAACAGAGAAAAGACATATATGCGAGATGTTAACATTTCGATTTACTCTCACAGTCGCAAACGTAAAACCAGCAACTATTTATACAAACTGCGTGTAGCAACAACAATTGAACGAACCAACACTATTTGACTCCGCGCCACAGACGAATAAATTCATCAGCAAAAGATGATTGCGTCAGCGCCTTCTGTGCACAAAAACTGACCGATGTTGTTGGATTAGCAATGCCTCACTAATCGCTAACAATTTCGGGTTGCAATTATGTAACAATATCTTGAATGATTCGACAGGGTCAACTAAGTGACCGGTTGCTAAGATATGTTTGGCGATCGATGAGGCCGGGTCTTCGAGCTTGTTACAGACAGCAGGTCATTGAATTCAAGTTTATAACACTATATTGCTTGAAAGGAATTCAAAAATGGCAGCAGGTCCTGCTTTTGACGAAATAGTTATGTGGACGACTGTATTTTACTGATGCACGTATTTACTTCATTTTATAACTATTTGAACTCCGTCCACCCATCCTTTGTATCTTATAGGTGAGAGTTATACATGCTTGCCGTTCTTTAACAGCAAACGTTTAAGGATGGGTTATCAACACGATCTGTTTATAGTAGCCAATGGATGTGGCCAATATTTGCGTCTCTTCTCCACGTGCACGATTGTTATAAACCAGAGGCCTAGTGAGACGTTATTTTAACAGGGCCAGAATGATTTGCATACAGGTCCGGAGAAAGAAGATTTATTAAGAAACGCTGGTATATCGGCTATGCTGAAAAGTTTGGGATTCCAGCGTAAAAAAGGAAGAACACAAAGTGATTAAGTGCATTCGGAGAAGAACATGTTTCTGCAAATGCCAATTCACGGTGACCCAATCGATCAACAATATTAGCACAAATTGAGTCGGCCAGTTGCATACGCATCTACCAGCGCACAATTGCGCGTCTATTCAACACTAGGTTTGGTTATTCATAGTGGTGATACACACTCAATCGATCAGTCTGTCTTCCACGTGATATACCAGTTCAATTGCAGTTGCAATTAAGTCTACATAAGCAGAACAGATCGACGCTTGCGTCAGCATATGGCGGAGCACACATTCTAAGTGGTTACCAACTGTGATCTCAAAAAATGAACCTGCTGTCTGTAACAAGCTCGAAGACCCCGGCCTCATCGATCGCCAAACATATCTTAGCAACCGGTCACTTAGTTGACCCTGTCGAATCATTCAAGATATTGCTACATAATTGCAACCGAAAAGTGCTAGCGATTAGCGAGGCATTGCTAATCAAACAACATCGGTCAGTTTTGTGTGCACAGAAGGCGCTGACGCAATCAATCTCCTTGCCGTGGAATTGATTGCACTATTAGCGCGTGAAAGGTCAGAACTATGTGGTTGGTTCGTTCAATTGTTGTTGCTATACGCAGTTTGTATAAAATTGCTGGTTTTACGTTTGCGACTGATGAGAGTAAATCGAAATGTTAACATCTCGCGATATGTCTTCTCTCTGTTTTGACTAACAGTAAATATCGACAAAGTACGATAATAACGTCTACTACTCGTAAGTAGACAAGTAGTGAGAAATGGTTATTGAATATATAATCGACCATGCTGATGACTGAGCAGAAAGTTTTGTTTGATGTGTTGTCGATTGGATAGTAGTCGATTTGAATTAAGCACCATAGCGGCAGCTTGTAGCTTTCGCATTCAGATAGACCTTTCGCCTAATCGCTTTATGAATCTAGCATAGCAAATAAGGTATCGTCTACTGATGCTACAGAACATCCATTGTACATTGTACAAAGGTGAATGTGTAGAGAGTATGGAGATGACAGTTTGGCCACGCTGAATGTGTAGTCTGAAGAGCAGAGATAAACGGTGTCGCATCATAGATGCGTGACATTGGCTTTAAAGTCAGGTAGTGATAAGTATATGCAGTACTGACGAACTCTAACTAGATGGGAACCCAAATCTAAAGAGACCAGGAGCTGAATGCAAGGTAAACTGTGATCAGCTTGTCAGTTACGGCATCAATTACTAAATTCCTGGCTGGGCAATGACGAATTAAGGTGAAAAACCCAGCTGACCTCACTGGGCCTCAATCAATGACAATTGGTATTGTTCAGTAACACACAGCATTGAACCTTTTCTCATACTGGAGCCGTTTACGTATCACAAGAATTAAAACTAACGTGTTCACTAAAATCAGCCAAAAATCCGAGGATATTCAAAGCAGCATTTGTTCAGTGGCAACTAATGGAACGAGAGTTAGTGTTATAGATCTGTAAATTAACCTGTACACTGACCGCTTGTTGCAAGTGTGGAACACGTGCCATCTATGTCAACTATGCGAACCGTAGCGCATGAATAGTATTCTTCAGGTAGTCGACTGCTTTCTGCATCTGCTGCCACATAAGCGGCAAACCTAGTAGAATGATTATCAGGGTATAACAAAACTAATGATGTTTGAAGTAATTATCATGCCCAATTTTCATTTTGCCTCTTCACTGCTTTCCAATCTTTTGTGCACAACTTTGGAACAAGCTTGGCAGAGATTAGCCTTAATTAGTGTTGTTGCTAATCAATAATGCCGAATTTTGTTGTGCAGTGCTTCCGTTCCAAGTTCGATAGGATGGTGAAACCATTTGTTTGTCGACCGATTGAGCTTGCAAATGGCGTGGTCACATAGAGTTGATGATCACAGTCAACTGGCCGACTGTTATACTATGTAGATATAAGTTGACAAATGTGAACGTTCGCTTGGACGTACTCAAACGGTTGTACATGGAAGCTGCTCCACTTTGTGTTATGTTTAGTAAATAAACTAGGCGACAAAGACTGTCTGTGGCTATCTCGATATTCAACCAGTTTATGACAAACACAACTTTCACCTAAACTGTGTGTGAGCAGCATTTGCGATTTGTTAGTAAAGTGCTGTTCATCACTGTCCGCACAATGCGATTGGTAGCCAAATTTAAAAATGTTCCATCGATTCATGCGGGTTTTCAAAAGTTTGTGGAGAATCGGGAAAATTGTTGGTGCCGAATTCAGATTTCCTATGATAGGTACTCTATTGTTGTTTTTTGCTCAGTGTGTAAAAGTAGACTTGAAAATGATATTTTATGGATTCTTAGGTTGTTGTACAGAAGAGAGAAAGCACAAGCGTTCATGCTATTCTGCTTGCTGATCGGTCAACGAATAAAGATTTGTTGTGCGACCCACAATTATAAGACAGGCGTTGTTAATTAAAAAAAATAGTGTATTGACTATGAAGGAAAGATGGCGTTCAACCGTGAATAAACACCTAGATACAACTGACAATATACGTACCGACAAAAGTCAACAAGAACATAGGTAAACACACATAATAACACACACACACGTCTAGTAGACGGTGCTGTGGGTTGACGAGGTGACCAGAAGAGCTGCAGTGAGAGTTAACCCTTGCTTGTATTCTAATACGATAGTGTGTTGAACATTGAATAAATTAGGATCAAGTCCTCTCTCAGATGCCTTTGATGCAGTGAAAATTAATTTGCTGTTGCTAGCCCTTTTGAATAAGAGCTTATTATTAGTCACTCGTCTCTCTTTGTAGTCAGCTTTCAGTCATTTTTGTTTAAATCAGCATTTTTTAAGGTACGGAAATAGAAAATAAGATAGCAAATTGTACAGAAGGTTACCAGATGGCATCGTCAACAGACTGTTCTAGATAAATTCATTATCAGTTTGGTTTTCTTTACTGCAGCTGTACAACATGTATACTGGCCTGAAGTGCAAGTTACCACGGTCCCTATGTTTACTACTCCTAAATTCAAAGATCTGAAGCTTGAGAACGCCTGAATAACATCCAACATAGTTTTGCTGACGGTCATGTTTGATGTTAACGCCTTCGAATGTTAAGCGAGTATTTAAGAACTAAATGAATTCAAGTCACTGTGAAGCGTCTTCAAATTCAACTGACCGTGCACTATGCCACATGTTTGTCATCGAATTTGAACGGCATTAATAATCTGACAATTTTCGGCCAATTAAGCACACATGATGTTAGCTGAAAGAGAATCATTCAGAATGCTATTTCCAAGATACCGGTATCACAATCGGTTGCTGACGAGTCCGATGAATCTAAAGCAGGTTAAATAATTCACCAAGCACCTAAGCAATGAAACCATGGTAACTTAATTACTGAGTTATTTTTTGGTAAGCAAAATTATTGTCTCTGTCTATGAATTTATGCAAGTCCTGGTAGACCACGCTAATGGGTGCTAATTCGTCGACTGTTTCGGTCAAAATGCTTTGAATGATTACTGAATTGGGAATCATACTAATGTACTGTATGAAATGTATGTTTTGTTTTAGTGCATGATCACAGTTAAGCTGTCCTGGGGGAATCATCTAACAAGCTCGTCAGCTACGTGAGAATTACTGAAAATGAAGCTTTTGGTAGACAAACTACTTGGCCAACCCTCATGCCTAATTATAAATGTATAAGAGCCATTGTAAATCCTTTTCAGGTCTCCAACAGGTACTCCAGTGATGACCAGGTTGAAAACACACAATGAAATAGGTACTCACTATAGCAACCAGCGATTTCGCTCCAACAACGAAGTACAAGCGTAAATGCGTTTCAATTGTGATTCAGTTCTCCAGTGAGGATGTGTTGTAACAGACCGTCTTCCACAGAGATCGGGAACATACCTGATCCGGTGCCAAGGGTCTCTGATCTACTTCTTACAGGTTCTGCAGATCTGTGGGAAATAACCTGTTGGAATTTGGAAAATGCAACAAATACCAGAAGATTTTGTGAACGTTGGCGACATATTTGGTCGATGAGACAAAATGATTAATATACTTTCTACCTCAGACTAGCCGGATTATAGTTTGCATTAGATGTACTCACTCAGTGGTCAAACACAAGCAGTGCCTATTAATGAATAGTAGGGGATTTTCGTTTGTCAACAATAATTTCGGTTGTGAATTCAAGAACGATAATATACTCTTTTTCAGATATGTTCAATAACAGGAATAAGCCTGCAGTATAGTGAAAATCGGCGTAGACCGAACAGTATCTTAATTTGTTCAATTTCTCAAGGACACAACAAAAGTTTTATCTAATTCTAACATTGTTTGACAGAGCCGGAAAATGGTCACCATAGAAGGAATAAGAAAAGAAATGACCAATAAAAGATGTACTATAATCAACTAACATTTGTGACGTTTGTCTAATCCACACAGTCATTTGCGGGTTACCGGAGAAGAAAGAGTGTCTGGGAATTTACTGTAAAAAGGGAGGACCTAATGACGCGGTTTGGAGGTTTCTCAAACATACCAAGCCTCCTAGCTTTGTCTGATTGCATTCTGCACTCCCTGCCACTAAACCATAGACCAGATTCAATCCTGTCGACCAATTAGTGCGTCTATTTTTTCACCTGTGAAGACAGATACGACTGAGAATCGAACAACAAGCAACATTCACCGCACATCAATTATTGAGAGAGCAGACAATATCCATGTGCCAATTATCCTGAGCTAGGCGTTCCAGATCACCAGACTTGTAGCTCAGATGAGACACACGGCAGAAACAGTTTCTTCCTCCAGCATGATTGCATCGTGCAACCGAGTGGAACTGTCTAAGTTTATTGAGGCATTGTTAATCACACCTAATAAGGTTCTCCTGTGCCCAAAATAATTTTACCGTTGTTTCATTCAAGCTCTTCTTTTCTGGCCATAGTCAAAGTTGATTTAGGAAGTTACGTTTAATTTTGCTTTCATTTTTAAAGTAACCATTAGTTTGTTTTATATGAACTAGTACATTTTTACAATTTAAAAGTGTACGAGATAAATCCGTCTTGTAAACTTTTTGTGTTCTGTTTGTGGTTCGGATTATTAAAGAGAAAAACTGTTTCACTGTACTTTAATCTGTGTACTTTTTAGTGTTACCAAAAGTATAGTTGTGAGATAACCTATCTTACGTATTACAGTATCACGTTCAAGATTGTCACATTTGAATAAGAAGAATTGCTTAATCAATCAAGGTTGACTAACCTGAAAACAGAAGCCACCTTTGGAATGTACCATACTGGAGTCGATCGGCTGAATGGTGTCCGTGATGTGTGACAGACTAGTAGCCGTCAAACCGAGCTGAAATGCATCTAACAGATCTCGAGGCAAACAAATCTGTCGCCTCAGCAAATCCACTGCTTCAACCGGAGTAACCATGCGGTGGTCTGTGTCGGCTAATGGGTCGTTCGAACTGTCATCCGACTCCGGATAGCTGAACCAAAGAATACAACAGAACAAAGATATGAAATTCTAAAAATGAATCAGAAAAATCCAATTACTGTTAATTTGTTATATTATGAGATTATTGGTAAGCTTAACAAGCTCCGACCACTCTTTTTGTGGACCAGCTAGCATTGGTTGAAGTGTCTCGATCAAACTGGTACCCATCTCTGCGAACCTACAATCCCGAATGATAGACGGGCGGGAAGAACGCCCATCATGTTCGTTTCCCTTATCGGTCAGGTAAGTTAAGATGAGCTAGGAACAGTTTGTAAATTATACGGACTATTCCACGAAGTACTGTTTTTTTTTACAAAGCCGAAACAAATTAAAAGCCTTAGAACGGGATGGAAATTAGTGCGCTAGTCCTGGACTCGCAGTCAACAAGTTTGTATGCCACTTGATATATATATGTGTCTCTAGTTAGGTCTTTTGCACTTTGGTTTAATAAAACTAACTTTAGCACTGTCTGGTAGGAACGCTTGTTAATGAGGTTAAGCCCTTTTGCACCGTTTACCGTAGAAATGACAGGAATGACGTTTTAATGTCATCTATTCTGTAGACTATGAACCGTGGGCTTTTTTTCATTTGAGGAAGATAGTTGAAGCCGAGCTGACTGCACCGCATACATATTTATATGATAATGACATCCTGAAACGTCAATAACAACGAATATGTAATCATAATGTAAACTACTATTGATCGTTTCTCATGCAAAGTCAGCCGGTAAGTTACACTTCCAACAAGTCTTGTTTCAGTTATGCCCTGGTGCTGCATTGAATTGTCAGGGAACATGCTGGATGAGGAAGATAAGTATTTCATACAATTCGATTAGGATGAAGAGCAGTAATGTACTAGGTAAATTTTTATGATGAGCAGTCTAAACGCATCACTATCTTGATTCGTTTTGTTCTCGTTTGAGATAGTTTGAGTAGGTTTCGAACCAGTAACCTTTGCACTACGGACAAGGTCTAAATAAAGTCAGTCAACAGTACATATCACTTGGACCAGAAGTAAGCCAAAGTTTGTGCAGTATAACGGACATGTTTATGATGTCCAACCTCCAGCTGAGTACAGATTTATTGCACATGACCCGGGTTCATAATATAACATACCACAGTTGACTATGAATGTTATATTCGTTGGGTAGCTGAGAGAAAGTGCGGAAAAATCCGGCAGCCTGATAAGAGGTTTCTTCCGCAAAATGCAGGATGCCCTTTCATACAACAGTTTTACTGTGATAGTTGACCAAATTGGGGACGCGATTATTCTAACGCCCAGTGGAATATCTCGGTGCGATGGTGATATACGGTCAAAACCCGTGGTGAATGAATTTTAGACAGCATGAGCAATCAAACGAGCCCTCACCCAACAAAATCGGGCAAACAAGGGGAAAGTTGCGATCGAAAATCTGCAACAGAAGGCGTCAGTAGAACGCACAGAACCAGGCAGTGCGCATGTCATTCAAATGAGAATCGTTGCTTCGTTGATCGGCGCTGGTTCTTGGCCATAAAACGCGAAGCGAGGTCCAGTCGCGTGGAACGTGCGAGTTCGTAATAAAAACCGTTGCTGAAATGACTTATCGCGAAGTTTGGTCTTACAGCCCGTCGGAAAAAAGATTACCTATGTTAAAACTTTTCCAGTCATCGAATATTCAACCCTCAGACATATGTGCCTACTGCATGCATATAAAATGCTGGAATACTTTTTGAAGTAAAACTCCCAGGCCATACAACCTGAAGAGCGACAAATTCACAGCGTCTACAAACCAAAGAATACAAACAACTGATCTCCGGTTCAATCGATAAAGCGACAGAAAGTGTAAACAGACAGGAAGGTATACAATGAGCCACTGTCAACATTTTGTGCTAGGTTGCAGATAATTGAATAGAAGTCCGTGTTTACAACGAATAAAAAGCGATCTATACAACAGCTCGAGTGTTATTTAATAGCACCTTACTGTCTTATAGCTTGGCCATGAGCAGTCTGGTCTAATATTGTCAAAATTTCCGTGTGCATTGTACTAAGTTCGTGTTAGCTGTTGAATGTCAGTTGTTTGAATGGTTAGATGATGGAATTGTGTCAAAACTCTTGTCTTATTGCGTTATTCACTAGCATACAGGAGCAGTCTATCAAGGCTATGAGTGACCCGAGGTATGGTCTGGGAGATTACTCGCTCAACGGATAATTAAAGAACTCTAACCTGACAGGCATTCCAATACAACGGTCAGATATGTAACTAGGTATACTGAAAAAATAACTACTTCATTCATTTGTGTCGAACACAGGTAACTAACATCCCACGTTACCTCACGCACGACAGGATACACAATGTGAGACGGCCAATTTTTGCTGGAACCCGCAACATTTGGTCAGCCGCTGTTTTTTCAAACCATAATATGACAAGGGATCCCAGTTCTGTTCGAGCAGGGTGTCAAACCGTATGGAATCCAATAAGAAGTTGGAAAAATGACTATTCAACATGATGAGATAACGGTCGCTCGCTTGATGTAAAACGCCATCAGCACTCATACTTGGAATCTCAAATCTTGTCAGTCGAACCGCATATACTAGCCAGAAGTTATTCGATTAGTTCGCAATTGCAGTGCTCATTATCGTTGAGCATAGCTGAAAACCCGCAGGATTTGCTAATAAAAACTGTGCACAGGATAAGACCACTTATTCCAATTTGTCGATGCAACACGCGCGGGAATTGCATCGACTTCGAAGTGACTGGCAAAAATTTGTGATTTGAATAGTCGTGAAAAACCGCAATCTCCACTTCGCCTTCTGTAGGTGCAATCGTGTGTAGCATGATAAGGTAAGAAGCCAACTCAACGAACAATGCATCACCAACCACGTGTAGTTTTACAGTTTTACTAAATTCTAAGCGTGCTGATTCCCTGAGAGTGTGTTTATCTGCCTTATTCCCTCTTATGTTATTGCTAGGTGAAACCGTTTCTTTTGATACTTCCATGATGGGCACGCAGTACCAACCATGAATTTTGTTTTAATCACGCCTTGCTATTAGATTACAACAACAAGCGGACAGTAGA
>LOND01028948.1:0-17816 GCA_014220965.1 Paragonimus kellicotti
GACTGGTGTGCAGATGAGTTGTTGTGATTTGGGAACCAGTGACGCAATTCTGTCTTTAGTAAAACCACAAATACCTTTAACAGATTTGTTTTCATGTGCTCGGTGGACACTGCAGGTTGACCAATTTTGTGGGTAATGGTCTTGTGGTATCTGACGTCTATCCAAATTCCGAATCTTAATTCTAACAATTCACCAGGGAACAGTCACCCAGTCCAGTGTTCAGTTGGCAATGACGTTTCAACCTTTTGAGACAAATGAAACCATTTAAATCATTATCAAAGTTGTAAAACATGTTCACTTGCAACTAAACTGTCTTGTCGACATGAACAGCAGGCGATCTGATTGATTCTTCATCCCATATGAGTGGAACGAAACGATTAAAACGCTATTCAAAGTTTCAGCTTCAATGTAGGCTGTTAGGCACAAAACTAAGAATAATGCAATTCATATTCGTTTGTAAATCTTTCACATATTAAATGAAAAGTACACAAAATGCAATGCAGATGACAGTAAATATTCAAATATTTTTCATTTTAACTGCTCTAGTGAATGACAATCTTTTCTGAGAGCAACCAAATAAAAAAGTCAAACCATTGAGATCAAAACATACATAACTTTAAATCTTAGTCAACAGGCAACCAAACAGTTTATTTGTTGCCGTCTATGAGTCTCTAGAACCTATGGTTTTTCAACCAAATTTTCAAAATCTAAAAACATTTCCTGACAGGAAAACGCACGTAAATGCTGCGATAATAGAAGTTGGATGGTAGCCGTCAGATAAAATGATTATTCACATAGAATGATTGATATACCGCATATAACACAATGACCCTATTTCAGTTTAGTATCAGTGCACAAATCCAAGGGATTCAAGTCAGCCCATACATTAATTTGAGCACGTAAAGAAAGTGTTGTACAATAGAATTGCTATGGGAGAGCATCTAGACAGACAAAGCTATTTGTGGATACATCCTTGTCGTGTAGCTTCATAAACCAATATGGGTATCTAAGGACTTGTGCAGTGCAGTTACAAAATTGGATCACTTAAATCATATGGGTTGAAGAAATCTTACGATGATCATTTACATCTGACTGTATCGGTAGGTTCTAGAACACAAGAGGGTGAAGGAAGTTGAACCAAATGAGTGCAGACAAAAAAAACGTTTCTGTCAGAAATGATAACTGGTAAGGAGATTATGTACCAATAGGAGAGATAAAGTAATCGGAACGTTATTGGAATAAGTATGGCTCACACGTGACAGTCAAGCATGAAATAAAAACTTCAACAAGTAATACCTTGTCAGCTTTCTTTGCAAAGTTTTCTCAATGGCCAATTAGCTGGAGACTCGGACTAGTTTCACAAGGTATGTATTAGGTCTTTGCTTAATGTCATTCCATGTTGGACATAGGTTAACACTGGAAGAATGTCGTTAGCGTGTCAGACGAATCAACTGGTGTTGCAGATTTAGTAGGCTACCCCACTGGCAAACGTAAGAATATGCATCAATGGGTACGACAGATGATTTTATGTTTTGTAGGCCAAAATAAGCTTATCTCTTTTACTTCGATAGTAGACGAGAACAGACCCAGTTTAAGCGATCTTTATTAGTAAGAAAATGAAAAAAAAAACGATGAAACATAATTTGTTGTCCTACCGTGTACCCTATCAGTCTAGTAAGTATTGTACATAATGTACGAAATGTTAACATCTCGCGATATATATCTTCTCTCTGTTTTGACTAAGTGGATTAAAGGAACTCAGTGTTTTAAACATAGAGAATGGTCAACAAGTTTCAATAGGTAACTCAAGGCCAGGACATGCCAGTCAGTTGAACGTCAACAGAAGGCACTATAACTGCAAATCTCAAACAGTTGGGTCACTATCCAAGAGACACTTCAGCTTTCTTCACCACCGAACAACAGCTGACATACAGAACGGGATCTTAGACAATCACCCTTAAGTCTCGCTCGCAACGGCGATGGCTAACTTCTCGTCTCTTGAAATAATCGGCGCGAAAAAATTGCCCCATTGCACTCGCCGGATCTAACTGAGGACCGGTGAATCATGGCTCAGCGATGCAGATTATCAATATCAAATTGTGGCCTGTCACTCCCAGTTGCTACTAATTATTGTTCGCCCTGTTTTCACGTCGTCAGCATACAAAACTACCGAGAGACCCATTAGCTGTGATAGCTGGACGATGAATAAGAACAGTTGCGGCCTTGGAATGAAAGTCTGAGGTACACCGTCAATTACAATTTACTAGTCAAAGAGCAAGCCATTAACTTTCGTCTTGAAATACCAATCTATAAGATAGTCTGTGAGCCATAGCTGTGAAATATCATTGATATCTTACTGGTGAAGGCTTACGCGCAGAATTATGGTTGACTGAAACGAAGATTTTGGCTAAATCTAGAGGGGTAACATCTGTTAGCTCATTTTAACTATCTGTTGTGATTCATTACTCATTGGTTTCAAGTGTCACTTAAATGTTTGCTACGGGCACACACAAATGCACGAGCTTGCTTATCTTCCGGTTTGTACGAAAAGAAGTCAGCATTAGGCTCTATAATCTGTCTTAGTCATGTTTCTTTTTTAATCCGCTTGATGTAATTCGCGTACGTTTCTACGAGCTCCCTGCGAATCTAAACGCTCGCAGTTTTGACATGTTGCATTTTACCTCGAAATTACTACAGGTAAAGTGATTGGAAGCAGCGTATACTCGAAAAGAACTTCTCCAGAATAAATGAAAGACTACATTACTTTTATGGTTAATGGTACCTTTTGTATCGTGCACACGTAAGTCGGTTAGTCACAAAAATGAAGAAGTGCACATACTAGCCGGAACGACTCATGGAACAGCCACCAAAAACGAAGTGACACTGAAGATCAGTGACTCACGAAAACAGATTAGCAGGTACACGGAACGCAAATAAGATCCATGCCAGAGCACGAACAATCACGTTGTGATACGGTAGTATGAATGATTACTAAAAGTGCAGTAAAACCCGCATATAGCAGCACATTTTAAGAACAAATGAATATGCTCGTATCTTATGAGGAACACGCCATTAAAGGAGCAAGACCGGACGGCAGCAATGTCTGCTACAATTTCGATCATGAGGTCTGCATGGTTGGTAGCTATGGCTGTGGTTCGCTTCGAACAACTGATCAACCATTCGCGCCTAATCTCTGGTTCCATCGTCACGTCTGAAAATTATTTCCCGATAACCTTTCTGGAAATAACGAGATCCAGTTGAAAGCAGTTCTCTCTCACGCTTAACCTCAGTAATTTTGCTAACTGTCGATCAGTTCAATGACGGTCGCTCGGTCAATTTGCAACGCTGCCATTAACAACTGTCGTGACCACAACGAGCATTTATTTGCGAAATAATTTATACTACTTTAATACGTTCAAGTAGGCATTTCTGCCAAACGAATAAAAGCAAGATGGTAAAAAAAATCTGACTACGGTTGAGTAGGGGGGAATCGGTTAATTTCAAGATGTACATTACTCACAGTTGATCGTACCCATAGAGTTCAGATGGGCTTTCCAACCAACCTCATTCGAAAAGAAACATTAAACTCGAGTTCTGCTTTTATTAGAGTTTGTCAGTAGTGCATATCCGTCGCCACGGCAGGGAGTAGAACACCGACCACACTTTCATGAGGCAAGCGTGTTGATCACTACTTCAGTAACATCGAGTTCGACATGACCGTATTTTCAGCCAATTTCGCTTGTGAGTGCTGATCAGGTTACCAGACTGTAAACAGAGGAGACACAGTAACTGTCCTGTAATCTCCGATCGATAACCCCTGGATTAGTACTCCCGAGATCTCAATAAACTTGCTTGGCGATACTTTTGGTAACTGATGAGTAGTTGCTGGTTTAGGTAACTTCGGGCTGATCATCACCGAAACTCATTTCTACTACTTCTTTTCGAAAGGGGTCGACTGAAAAGTCTATCTGAATGCGAAGACTGTGAGCAAATGCAAGTGACGTACAAAGTGAAAATCTATGTGTGTCGGTTGTCACTGTTCAACAAGCTAAGAACATCAGAGTTCACATCCAGTCATTTGTGGCCATCCATTATCCAATGGCAGATCATGGAACTCAGCTGCCGTAAGGTTTTTTTTGGAAACTTATAAAACGGCTGATGAGCCTAGTTATACACGCAAAACGGTACGCGAAAATGTCGGGATTTTAAGATCGCACTCCAGCTACAAAGACAAGATAGTTCACAAGTAACAAAATGAATGAATGAACACCAAAAAACACGTTATAAGGCAGGCCACTCAAGTCGAACACACCAAGATGGCCTCAGCTATGCTGTACGCAGTTTCGAGTGCATAAGCTAGGTTCATGACGCGTGAAAAGCACAGATTGTCTGGGCAGTCACCCAAGTATCACATTGTGCAGTCAAATATTCTTAAGTTATCTCCAGGTACATTCAACCTCCTTAACTGTACTCTCCTTCAATCGTCGCGTCTTTTAAAATGTTCTTACACCTTGCATGAAGTAAACCCATCATATGCACTTATTTGCATATTGCAGGTCATATTTCACAATTTAAAAGATAGCACATTGTTGTAATTTCCCACTTTCTCATTTGACATGTGTACAAGTTAACTATGCTTTAATATTTGTGACAAATAGCAGCTGACAGGTGGCTATGAGGCAGGCGTGAACGAATATCGTCCAATTGGTTAGTTTGACGTTAAGATTCATGCGTATGGTAATTGGTTGCTTCCGTATGATACTTGACTCTCTGTTTGTGTTCACTAAGTCAGTCACAAGTTCAGGTTACTTGGTGATTTGAACGGATATTTATAATCACGGCAAAGCGACCAGCAATCGGTGACGAAATGAATATTCGAAACAGTTGGTTCCCTTCATGAATTTGAATATAGCAATAAGAAGATGGACAGGGCTAGATGCTAGCATTTCTTACTATCTCTTCAGTTCTAACTCACAAGCTTTACACCAATAAGGAACAAACGAGTATTGTTTAGCACATCGTTTACGCGCGCTAGACGTATTTTTTCATTGGAATATTTGGCCGACGAACTTTGATTGTTTACAGCCACGTTGCAAAATAATGGGTATCCGCTGAGATTTATCAATAGACAGCTAGCAACGTGTAGCAGTAGACAAGGTTTCCACGGTTGGGAAGAAGAAAGTCTACACTGAACTACCATTCAAAGGTGACAGTTCTTCGCTTCAAACCACCACACGTCTCGTCTCATGGAATAAACAAGTATACAATGCGGCTACCGTTACTTTCCGTAACAAGAGAGCAATCTATTGGCACCAACCCCACACTGTATTTATCAACTTATCTGACTGTGGTGAAAGTTACATCGGTAGAACCGGCAGTTGCTTGAACTCTAGGATGAAGAAATATTTGCCAAAATGGGTTCAAATATGGCTACGTAGTCCATTTCCTTGGTTCCGGTGTTATGTAAACTTCCGGCCTCGTCTATCGCCAGACACATGTTGGCCACCGGTCACCGGATTAATCCCGAATCGACATTCAGGATTATAATACGCCACGCTAATCCGCGTTTCCTGCGTTTCGCTGAGGCGGTCGCGATTAGTCGTCTCAAGCCAGCATTGTGTGTACAATAGGCAATTCACATGTAAGCCTTAGATTAACATGGATCTAACAGTTTTGCGTTGTTGTTTTCCATTCCATTTGCTCTTTCATTTCTTCATCCCCACCCCACTATTGTTACATATATGCTCCTGGTGAGTGTTCTTTGCTACTGAAGATGCAATATAAAATGCTAGCATCTAAAAGTGTCCGTCTTTTTATTGCTGTGTTCAAAGTGAGTATCTGCGAGAAGCTTTCCGAAATGCTCGCTATAGACAGCTCTGTGGCTAAACTGATGTCTAACATGACCATCAAAAAGTTGATTACGAACAAAAGATTAATTGGGTGAAGTGAACAGTAGAACGTCAAGGAAAAGGTGCTACCTCAAGACGAATTAGAAGGGTGGTTCCATCAATGACGTCAAACTTTAGTGGTCTGCAAGTAAGTGCGAAAGATGTGGTGAAATCCCTACTATTGAGAGCATTATCTGACAAAAGGCGCTTACTAACCTTTACAATCCCTTGGCTATTCGCTTTGGTAAGCGAGCATGGTTTGATGCAAATCTGTATAGTTGTTAACTTTTGTTGCGAAACGGGATTCCTAATACAACCAATTGCAGCAGCATTCTAAATACAGGATGGTGACGTGAGCGATGATTTCTTACGCTGTTTCTGCAGACGAGTGACTAGTCCTGGAGGGGGTTGAGCAGAATGGTATAAGTATCGATGCTGGAAGTTAAAGTTGAGGAGACATAATTACAAAACTTGTAGTGTTAGGACGAGCGCATTATCGACCACACCAAGAAAAATCGAGTGACGGAACGTGATTCGGAAGAAGACGATACAGATCTAGCAGATTCAACAGCCTTAAGGATGGTTGTATTTGTCGACGCAAAAAACGAATTAAAGTCATTTACTTTCATCGCTTTAATGCATGGGTTCTATCTGACGAGTTAGCTGAATGTGTTCTGGAACCTAATGCCGTTTCTACTGGTTTTTCTCGAAAGCTTCAAACATGGAAGTGGTATAAAATTTATAACTTTTTCAACAAGTAAACAATTGGATTCGTGACGATGACTGCTTAGCTTTATTCTGAGAAGCACAGGGTAGAATTTTCTGTTCCGATTCAGTTGCCAGAGCGCAAATCGGTGTGGCTGACTGATCGTTGTTTTAAGCTTATCAGGACTTACTCTCGTTAGGTTCTTGTGAGCTTAAACATACAGTAGTTTCTGATTTAAGCAGTGTAGATCGAAACGGCTAAGAGTTAAAACTGTCTGTTTACTTCCCCATATTTTTTGAGACGTTCGAGATAGCTTGCAGTTTACTGTCAGACAAGATGATCTCTATCCTGTTCGCCAGCTGGTTTTTCAAATTTGCTGATTTTGACAGTAGTGAGTCTATTTTTGTTGTGCAAATTTGTCTTGCATATAAATCGGTTCATTTTCAATAATTAATTTTCGTTGAGTTCTCCATGAGGATGAACGAAGGCAATGGTTGCTGACACAACAAAACTAACCTAGACGAAACTGGTTTTGTTGATTGAGCGTCCAACTTTCCATGCGCTTATACAGACGTCTCAATTGCAGAGATGTGCCTGTTTGAAAAGTTGATGTTCACGACCTCGATTTATCCTGCTGGTTGATTATTTGCTCAGGGACGACAACCAGCTTCACCGGGAGCGATAAGCTGATAAGAGTAAGCCGACAGACTTGATTGTTGTGTCATTATGTCCTTAGTATTCATGAGGTCAGGGTTACAAACAGTTTTTTCTGGTCATTCTCATTGGGCGTATTCAGTTACAAGGGATCCACTGGTCGTCCAATCAATGGCGGTAAGCAGATTCTGCACACTGACAAACTGCATGTGACAGATCATGAGAGTATGCCTTCTGGTTTTGCGCATACATGTCCAGGGCCGCGAATGTCTCAATAGACTGCACGGAAGAAATGACGATCATGTTAAGCAAAAAGTGGTTAAGAAGTTGGTGATCACAATAATCCTGTATTGGCCGATTATGCTTACTCCATCACTAGTTCCTGATTCAATGAGATAAGTAAGGTAGGAGCGAACGCCGAAGGATCTCGTTTCCACTGATAAGAAACTCAATGAAGACAAAAAGTGAACCATTCACACTAACATCAAGACAGATATGTCCTGGTAGCTGAATCAGTCCGGTAGTTGATCATCCTAACCGGTGCAATCGTGATCTGTTCCCTGAAGTATTGTCATGTGTATCGCTGGGAGTGATGTACAGTAAGCACCAATGAAGCAAGTGATAAACACACACCGGAAGGTTGTCTTAATCACCCGATCCTCATCCTTGTTTCAAAATCCCCAACGTACAACAAACAAGCTCATTAGTTGCAGTATACATCTCGATCTCTGTCAACCTCTACCTCACGCATTGACACATGACCAGTAAGCAGGTGACAGAGCAGTAGTTCAGACGACAGAGTCGCGGTTTCCGGGGTTGCCATAAGGTGAGTGATTTACTCTCTACAGTTGTTGCGTTTCTTTTTCTCACAGGCTGAGAACAATTAGCCAACCATGCGCGGTTGATCGATTTCAGACCATGAGAAAGAAAGTGTAACGACTAAAGAAAAGATCCGTATTCATTTGCTGAAATTAATTTGAAAATTCTAAGCACCACCCTTTTTAGACAATACAAGGAAAACAAAACCGTACGTGTTCCATACCTTCAGGGTGATTACCAGGGGACAAACAGGTTAATACGATTTCGAGTCTTTTCGATCGTATCCGGGACACACCTGAAAACTTCAAATGGGTCAAGTCCATCCTGTTACCGATTAATATACGCATGTCAGTTGACAGAAAACAATTACAACATTGATCGGTAGAACGTCAGGTGACGAACTTTTCGGGAGTTCCACCGATTAAATCAAAAAATGCGTCCTGATTAACATACTTCGATGCAATCGACTTAAACATGACTACCCAGAAAACGCTAGTGGTATCAACGGACTGAGAAAATACAACCCCGGAGTCCTTTGTTGAAGTCTGTTAATATATATGCTTTAAAAAATAAAAACGCACAAAACTGGTTTACATTACCGTCTTCACCTACTCGACATATAGGCATCCAAAGACTTTATTTAATGCGCAGGTCATTTACGTTGGCTAAGTGCCTATGAACGAGGCAGTCTTCTGATAAACAGAGAGTACTGGATAGTTGAGAACACCTGATTCGCCAAAATCCCGTACTCGTTTGCTAATTTTAGTGACGAGCCTTTTTTGTACACGACTTAATCATTTGAGTCTTCCGTTGATTCTATGCCGTATTCCCTCTGGTAGTTGGATTCAACTGATGATCCGCTGGAAAATGTGATGATGCAATCGTGCGTGTTGATGACCCGTACATAAGCCAGTTTTCGTCCGTCCTGCCGCTTCCACACCACAAGCTATCCACCGCCACAAGCGGACAGGTGAAGCTGGTTTGCTGTCGACCAACCGACGGTAGACAGAATCAGTCGAAGCCACGAACCGCTCAATCCGACATCATATCATGAAGAAATTTGTGTTAGACACCCTCCCCGAGATTGCGGGTCTAATGTGTTCTAAATACCTGTCTCGCTATTGCTATGGTGAAGTCAGTTCGACATTTTGATGCATCCTATTTGATGCTGAAATATGAGGTCAGTTACCAGAACAATTAGAGAATAACAGTTTATTGCTCATTGATTGACAACTATGGCAGATAAAGATCAACTCTACACAACTCACTACAAATGGGAGATAGCGCAAAATGATCTGTGATGTCAATTTATCGTTGGGATCAATTATATAAGCACGACACCTGTTGGATAACATAAGTTTGTGAATAGTGCAATCACTTATGCACAACAAATATGATGCGGACAGACAGCAACGGAGAAATATTAGAACGTTCTAATTTCGCTTACTTCTTGGCAAACAATTTTCTAAGGTCGAAGAACTTTAGGCTAACATATCAGTAGTAAAACAGAAAATCTAAGAAAGCGTAATAGACATATAACTCTCCTACTTTGAGTACTATGTTTAGAGACCGCAATTGTACAGAAATGTCCAAGGTCAGCTATGTCAAATATTCGTAAAATCGGAAGTCTGCAACAGTTTACATGTGATCAATAGCGCACTCCAGTCTAGACACAAAAAGGTATGTAACCGGGCTGGGACACGCGGTTGATGAGAACGTTTTAATAGGTGCTGCATATCAAAACATGAGGTGCCTAAGAGTATATGAATAAACTCGTCACGTAACACGCATTATCGTATTATCCCTCTGGATAGGTCCATTTAATTTTAATCTACAAAATTTCATTTATCTGCATACTACTTATGAATGAATACCGCCAAAAACCTAGGAATGTAACAGACTCTAGAATACAGTTTTTCGATTTCCCGAGGGATGCAAATTTTCAAAGATGTGATTCTGACATGTTGTACATTAACGTTAATAATCGTAATCATGGCCCTCACGAAATCAAAAGGACCAGACTGAAAAACCGTGACCACACGTAAGTGATGTTCAATCCATATCTGGTTGAATACAGCAAAACTCATTATATATTCGATCCTTATTTCAGATCACTGTGCCTTCCATAGATCTGTACGTTCAAAGTCGTTGGTTGTGACAGCGTGGCCGAGTTGACAAGAGCGTTGATTCATAAAGTGTAGGGTACCGGTTCGATCCTCCTTTCACACTATCTCTACTTGACAGGTTCAAACAAAGACCGAACCGGTAGTGGAGTGTCGCTTTGAGGATGGTCATCAGAACTAGTTAGTAACAGGGTTTCATCGTGAACCACTAGCATGCCTGAAGGCGGCGAACGCTCTACCAGCTGGATTACGAAGGCATGTCGTCATAGACTGTTTCAGGCCAGGTCGATCGCATCTGAGACAATTCGACGTAAATCTTCTCTCAAGAACACATAAGAATTGGCTGCTAATTTGTCGACAATACTGCACATCACTCAAGTGTTAGATCCATAGGGCGGAGCCCAATCATTTTTGTTAGTGAAAAATGGCAATACCCAACAAATCGATCCCTGCTCCGTGAATTAAATGTCCATGAAATTTTTTTAAATAGAAAAACAACGCGATCAACGATAGGGCGCCTGCAAATGTGAACTGAAAAAAGTTATTGAGAAACGTAAATTACAAAAATTATCCACTCAGTGCACACGATAACAGGTTGATGATTACGTTGAACATTCGCTGTTAGACGGTATTAAATCCACTGTGGATGCTATCATCAGTAGAAGGTACCTAAAGTAACCTATCGCTTCCAGCTTGTGCACTGTTTAGGCCGCGATCTTGTTGTGTTGAGTTTACTCACAGTTCAATGACTGCAACATTGACATACACTGACTCAATTGCTTAAGAATGATCAATGAACTGTGACTGGACCACCGAAAACATCAAAGAGACGGTAATATACCCGATGAGCACAACTTCGAACGAGAACATTTTCTGCAAATAATGAGTTGTTTATCTGCGAAAATAACCAGAATGTGCGCCGAACGCGGAAAGAGGGAAAAAACAGCCTTTCAGCGAAGAGCACTTAACCGGATAGAGGCAGGGAAAAGTGATACACAAGTGTGAGAACCAGTGTATAAAAAAAAGTACGACTCGTGTGGTTATTAGGCTGAGATAAGGGCTTAACAAAATAAGGCACACAGCAAAAAGTGAAAGGACAAACAAGTCTGAAAAGCTCTATGGAACAAAAATAATGTCTTATTCACCGACAGAAGACGGGCGCTTAATGCACACATATTTCCACATGTATACACAGTTTTTTACAATGAGGAAAATAGTAGAATTGACAAAAAAATTCGGAATGGTTCTGAGAAAAACAGAAGTGTTTTCGGAATAGACAGATATAAAAACGAAAGACTTAAACAAAAACAAGACAGGACAAAATCTGAGAAAAAGAGCAGCGAAAACAGTGAGCATGCTTAGGGCAATTTGGAGTGGCCTCTGTGTCTCGGGTAAATTGGCGAAGAAACGTACCAATGTGTTCCGCACGAGACAGAGAGGAGGCAGAGGGGAGAGATGAGAGCTCAGCTGTGGTCAGTGGAATCTACTACCTTTTATTGTGTGCAAATGCGAGACACGGCCACGAGAAAAAGTGGGCGGCTGAAGCGAGGTCTGATTGAGCAGCGACTCCTTAGCCTCTGACTCACGAATAATTTGGCGCGCCATCTCCAGAGCACCCTCGCGTGTCTTGTTCAGTCCAAAATGACCGGCACTATGTACAAAAATGCAGCCTGGGATTCCAGTAACTTCAGAGAGCTCTGCATCGCGCAAAGCACACCAGGAAGCTGGAAACGGTAATCTGAAAATGACAATATCGTCAAAGAAACGGAAGTTGTAATAAGCTCATACATAGGAAGCGTTGATATTAATTGCATAATGATGACAATCAGCAAATGAATGCAGTTATATGGCGTGCTGTATCATTGTATAGTGTGCGGCTACTTCAGCAAGGAACCACCCACGCGTTACGTGATTTTGATTATGACATTATACGATTATTGCAAATCCACTGGAAAAAATACTTTCGCCAGCCGTCAAGCTTTCTCTTCTTATGGGCTGAAATCGATGAGCTACTTCTAACTGACCAAGGTCCTAGAAAGAAATGGAAGTTTTTTTCAAGTAGTTGGTCCTAGTGACAATCAGCGAAGTGCTGTTTAGCTGTTTCGAACTAGCTGAGTCTCGCCAGCAATACACACACGCCAGAAAATCGAATATATGACAAGCAAACAAGTGTCAGAATGGTAGTCCAGACATTTAGCCATTTGACCACGGGTTAGCAGTCATCAAAGTTACAGGGTAGTATGTAAGTTACTTTCTCTAGGACAGCTCTATTTACATAAGCGATCAATAGCTCTGATAATTGGATTCGACAGCATACGCAATCCGTGGTTAGGCTTGCATACTGACAGACGTTCACTATGTATTAACAAGCGATTCAACACAAGCCACTGAACATAAGTGAAGTCGACTTTGACATATACGTTAGATTGTTGTTGAAAATAAAAACACATCACAGTTAATTGTGTCTGCCAACGCCCTGAGGGTTCAAGTCGCAACAAACAAGCACTGAGAAATCGTGAAACAGCATGTGACTCATAAATGAACCTCGAATAAGCGTTACACTATTCTACAATCGGAGTAAAAACCCGACGTTACGTCGTAAGGATACAACGCTGTCGGTTATCCATTTGATCTGATCTATTTGTTATCAGGACTAAATGAGCACAACCTAATCTGAGTCCCTAGTTAGTAGTCCCTTACTTTGTCTTTAATCTCAACTACGCTCGGCTCCCGGTGCAGCAGCTCAAGTTATGATGGCAACTGAAAAAAAAGACGAAAAGCGAAACAACCGACCAATTAACAAAAAATAACCATCATATTGAAGAAAAGATTTGGTGAACACAAAGAACAGAGTGCATGTGGTCCCCATGCATTCAATGGCCATAACGTCCATCCTTAATCTGTGATCTAAACAGACACCGACTGACGTAATAGAAGACGATCAGTTTTGGAAATAAACTGTATATCTCCAGCAATGTATGAACACATGAGCATTTCGTCCTAGCTTAAGCTCGTCAATAACTAAGGGGAGAAAAGGAAAGGTATGGAAACGACTAACACGTACCCGATCACACTAGAAAGTGACACCGAACAGTAGTGTGTTAAACTTTCCAACACATTAAACAACAATCACTGAAGATTGAAATGAATCGATCAATGACCAAATGTTAACATCCGATGCAATGAGTTGCATGACTGAGTTCACACCGAGCCACCTATAGCAAGCATACGCAGAAGCATGCAAACAGAAGAAAATAGTTGGAAATGCATGGTGGATGAAAGGACCTCTGACAGGATCGCTGACCAACACAGACAAGAAACTGCGATGTACTGTTAGTCAGGACTACGTGTCTAAGTAATTCGTGTTGCTGACTAATGTAGGGATAATCGAGCGCATGCTATATCAGGGACCAGCATCAGTTGTATCATAAGCCTGATAAGTGGCTTCGGTAAAGTATACCCGTAATCATATGTAATGCGTTCGAGTTGCACTTGGATTTCCTCGACCAAGTGCCGCATTCAACAGCGTGAACGGACCAGTACGAACATAAACATAGCATAAACTAATCGTTAGTCCAACTACACTCGGTTTAGATGACTAAGTGATTAGCCATGTACTGCGTGTTTGAAGAGAACGAGGACAGACTAGATCTCTTCGTGACGATCTGATCCGGCATTTCTAGTCAAACCAAACTGTAGACAGCAGTGACTTGAATGTTCATACTACTTGAGAATGGGTAAGTAGCCTTGGTGAAAGTCCGGATCCTGATGTGTGCTATCTTTATCCACTGAGCCTAATCAGTCAGGGCGCAGTAAAAATGACTACTTTACTCAAGATGAAAATGAGCACCTCCCAGTCGAACCCAAGGTTAATCCCCCATGAACTGAGTACGAGAAAGATACACCAGCAGTTTGGTATGACCTTTCATGTTTAAGTACGTTTCACCTGCATTTTGTCAGCTAGGTTTTTCCACAAAGCTTTTAATTACATCAGAAACTAGTACCATCCTGTCAATGTGTTCGAAGCGGAAACGTATTGTCGACCAGACTATTTAAAAATCTACTCTAGTTCGATATGCTGGTCCACTATAAAAAAAATCCGCCCTCTTATTCACACACATACATTCCAAATTCATCCTGTCCAACCACGTACCGAGTGGTAGATAATTCGTTCATCCGAAAAGAGCATGCTGGTGGAGTAGACAACTTGGACATGAAAGACCTGCGAACGTTGCTTGGTTCACATGGTGGGATGCAACAATTAGGCAAGGAAATCCGATGGCTATTCAATCGGTATGTACAGAGAGAGAGAGAGATAGAGAAACAAGCAGGCTCTAACCTTCAACTTATCTGTACCCCACTTCAGGTATAGCCAGATCGGTTAGGTAGCTCTAATACCCAGTTGTAACGCACAGTGACGGTGTGCTAAGAAAAAATAAATAAAACGAAGACATAGAATAAAGGAATGGTTAATCTTGAAGACAAAAAGGGAATATGTATTGACATTAGTGATTGTAACTTTGATAGTGTGAACGCACACATCTCTGTCACGTGGATTCCATCATGACAGTTTGCTTCATTCGGGTGTGTTGTACACGCACACACCCAACGTTACCATCTGCTTCAATAGACGAAATATTTTGAGGGTGTGTACATGGTAAAGTGAACGTCACCTATCATTAATCTGTTGAAGTGTTCCTTTTCCATTGTGTCCAACTGTAAATGTGCATGCGTGAATATCAGTGATACAAAGGCTCATGCAATCAAATACCGACATTCGCATGGTTCTTTCGGTATATGACAGTCAAACTTATCACTCATAATTGATCGCAGTTTTCACATTCTCATAAAAACTTCCAGTCGACCTCTTTGAAAAGAAATACCGGACTGCAGTTTCCCTCTTGTTAAACCTCTGAATTAGTGCACATCCTTGCTCAGTAGGCTTGATGATTTTTGTGATTCATTGACTGCAGTTAACAAAACAATTGCTATGTCGCCTATCCAAGTAAGCGGACAAGCAAGTGCAGTTGAGTGCTTGCGTACGATAATTCGGTCATGCTTAATGAGGGGTCATTGGCGCAACAGTCAATACGGCTACCTTATGCGAACATGGTCGGAGTTCAATTCACAGTTGTAGGAAGGAATGCTGTGACCAGTCGGCAAAGTGGTCGTTGATTTTGTGTGGGGTTTTGCAGGAAGACTCAGTCAGCAGTAAACATCTTGGTACAGTTCCAGCCCAGTACGTCCCCGGATTTTTATGCAGGATGATCTACTAAACCATGTCTAGTGAACTCAAAAATCAGACCCAAAATTACAAATCGCATGGTTATCGAGTGGAGTTAACAGGTAGATACGATCGACCAACCGGATCATTACTTACAAAGTGGTTGTTCATTCATACACAGTTCAATCGCGCCCAATATGAGGTTAGTGGCGTAGTGGTCAACACGGTTGTCTCATAAAAGCTTGACCGGAATTCAAATCACGACCGACAAAAGAGTACGTATTACTGACGAGTTCTAGAAGTATCGTTTTTCAAAAGAGGCAGATTAAAAAACCTACAGGGATTGCGAGAACTGTGGACAAATGGGTGATATACAATTTGTATTCAACGTCTTAAATAAAAATTGGGAGCACTACCGCCGTTGTGTTTATGGAACCCACAGCGAGTTTCCAAAACAGTAAAGACATACAAAAGCCAGTGGGAATTTATTTTCTACAGCTGATGCATCAAGGAATCAACCAATGGTGAATCAGGTCAAAGGTCATGAACAACAGGAAGCGACCAACCAGAACTCAGGTCAGAAGGTCAACTCACTCTGCTATATAAGAGCAGGCATCCATCGCACTTCACCAACCTCCACGCTCAAAACTATACGCTGAAACACTTACGCACTGATGATGTCACCTCGTTTGGTGATGAAACGTTTGCAACCTAAATGCCAAGCTCGGCGAACATACCAATACCAAAATCCTCTCCTTATGGCGTTTATCGTTGGACTATGAACTGACAAACATCCACCGCGGTCCTGAAAGAAGCTGAGAGCGGTTTTCGTGTATAGTTGATCCCAGAGATCCCTGGCGAGGCGGTGGATAGGTGCTCATTAATACCACATAAACTGGGGATCGAACTTAGGGCAAGTGAACGAATATCAGAATGGGGTTACGATCGTTGGGGTTGTGATAGGGTTTTTGGGTTATTTTCCTTCGTTATTAAGAAGAATGTAACAGCCAAGTTTTTCAATGAGACCAACAGTCAGTGCTGATATTCACAGTTACAACGGATACGACAATTAGCAAAGAACAGGCTGACTTGGTTAGAATTAAGTTTAATGACAAATCGACCGTCTGGTAATAAGGGTACAATGCATGACCAGACATGTCGCAAAGAACAGATTGCATCAATCATGGATATTGCACATTGGGCAACCATGAAATGGCACGTTACTTGGAAGAACAAACGAAGAGTAAGGATACCAAGCAACACATCCTCATCACCCGTAGTGATCAAGATAAAATAAAATACATTAGTGACGGGTACGTAGGAAAGTAAAACATTGATCGCAGTACTGCTATGTGAGTGCAGAAGAAGAAACTCCGTTCAGTGTTACAATACGATTTTAAAAAACATGCTAATGAACGATCAAACACGAGTGCAAATTGAGAAACGATAATAGATTGAGGTTGCCGGTAATGTAAATACACCTCATTAGGGACTTGAAATTATTTACTGGTAGCGACCTTGACTATCAAATCTGAACTTCACTAACTAATTCGAATGATCCGTCTAATGTCTGGTTTTGGAAAAACCTAATAGTGTTCAGTTCGTATGTACAACAACCTTCAAAAAGGACTGCTGTTGACCACAGGAACACGTGACTGACGATAATTGCTAATGTTATTCACTACCTTTCAAGTGAACAGCAATGTCAATAACACAGCTTTGCTTGCAAGGCATTCGCCTTTTAATACCGGGGTAAGCATTTGAGCCTAGGCAAGACATCGCGATGCAAAGTTGCACAACAATTCATCATGCGAAGTGCATCTGAGGCCCCAAGATCAACTAAGCATATCGATGGGCATGAAGAACTGACAGAACATATATCGCTGTGATCGTTTGGCAAAATGCATCAATATCAACTGAGAAACTATACTGATAAGCTATCCAAAATAGGTTATTCCTTTAACAAATGTGAATGGAACGAGAAGAAGATGTAAATCATATGACGGCCGTTCACATAATGAGATTACACATGGACATTGAAACAAAGGTCAAGAGGCGGAAGTCACAGTTTAAGAGATTTGGAAAATGGAGGTGCGAGAAGGGAACCTAGATCCTAGTATCAAGGAGCATATAAAAAGGAAGTTGAGAACAATTAAGAACGCTAGAGGTGACGGCCGAACACAGTTTCATCTGCAGCACACCATCAAACGAAAACAACGCGGTAAGTCGCAAGTGACGACGAATACTTTGTAAATTTGTCCGGGTATCCAGAAACATTTCTCCTCTAGTTTGCTGATGCACTTTGTAATTAGGTGCGACAATCCCCCGTATGTTTTATTTTGACGACGGGACTACTCTGCTGCATTCAAGTGTAATTGAGACTCAGCATCCGTCACAACGAG
>LOND01028948.1:17916-34040 GCA_014220965.1 Paragonimus kellicotti
TTTGGTGATTCGAGCCCTCAGACCTTTCGTAGGTTCTCCTATGACATGTTCGTACGTTGCAGAGTCTTTTAAAAGGTCGTTCACTTTTTCTTTATAATCTTGTCTATTCAATATGGCTATGGCGTTCCCTTTGTCTGTTGGTAGGATGACAATCTGGTCGTTCTTCCTAAGTGTCATCAGCGCTTTATTTTCATTAGTTGTTAGGATGTTTGTTGGTTTTCGATTGGTCAGCTGTTGACACATCTTTGTTCTGACAGACTGCTGCATTTCTTCGTCTAGACCACTGCGTTTCAGTCCCGATTCAAAACATGCGACGAATTCTGTTGTGGATGCGTCCGCATAATTGAATTTCAGACCTTTTAACAGAACAGCCTTTTCGTTGAGTGTCAACTGATGGTCTGATAGGTTGTGTATAGGTTCGGTGTTTTGTTTCTTGGGTAGATTGATGTATATATATAGTATAGGTCGAACGTCACTCAAAACTGAACACGACTGTCGCACTCCCACAGAATTGTCAGTCTGTGCTTTTTCGGAAAGAGGCATTAGACCCGAATTTCGTTCTTGTTAGAGCTCGTCAAGAATATGGTAAGAGTATGCCATGGCCGGGTTTAGGAGTTCAGCTACTCTTTAAGGAAGTGATGATGTTGAGTATTGCTCCACTGACCTCACATCAGACACGACCGAATTATCGTATGTAAACGTTCGGCCACATTCGCTTATGAGTAGTGCTCAGATTACCCAATCATCTCGAGAGAGGACACAGTAGCTGTCCCGCTGAGCACAACCGATGAGGTCACGACTAGGACTTCTTTTCATTGAATCGTTTTCATTTACTCAACCGTGAATCCAGCTGCGGCATCTACACAACATCTTTAAGTTGGCTATGGTTTATCCTGCATCTACGGGACGTAAAAAGACAGTGGTTGCTGACATTAAGAGTGTTCACTAAAACGGTAGATAACCAAAAGTTGCTCGTTTATTTCGCCATGTTCTTTCAAACGTTTGAAAGGATCTTGTATTCACTCCTCGATCGAGTACATTTTATCCTGATCGTCATCAGGCTTTTAAATTCCTCAGTATTGGAATTAGTAAAACTGTTTGTTGTGTTAACCTGTCCCATTCGTCAAGTCGGTCTTTTTCTGATAGTTAACGTTCGTTAAATTTTGTAGAGATGTTCTAGAATGCTTGGTGGGGCAGAGGTTGATGAAACATTCACCACTAACTCAAACGGTATTGATGTTATTATCCGCCAGTCTCACTGCCCCAGTACTTGCTCGGACGTTCTAATTAAAACGGCGTGCCTGCGAATCAACATCCTATGTCCATTGCCTCGTTCGTCCTGCTGCTTGACCCACTGGTCAAGATCACCAACCGGAGAGACTTCCACGGGAAGCGACAAACTGATAAGAATCGTAATCCAATGTTGCGTTTGAGTGAGTGCGTGAATTGTAGTGGAGCGTGGCTGTGACCAAATTGTGCCAGATCCACTGTGGAAATGAATCAGCTGTGTAGACTTAACAATGAAACAGGCACAAACCGGTCGCAGAACACGTCGGCAGACTGGCCACTGAAAGTTACATTGGTAAAATGTGGCGATTCACGACATACACCCAGTGTTGCCTGGTCCTTGTGATCAGTCACAGCAGCCAGCGAAGGCTCTACTAAAACCGACCTGAAGCCGATGTCACGTCGTGCCCCGATGTCACGTCGTGCCCGGTTTTCTTTAAAAGAGGATGATAAAACTGTGAAACATCATAGTCGTGCAGAAACTAGACAATTGACCCATATGCTTTGCATAATGCCCTAATGCTCAAACAGACCAAAATACGGTATGTATGCTGGTATGTTATGTAAGCAGGTTACGACAGCTCTCAACAAGAATAAATCTATTTTGTTGATATCCAAATGTTCTAACATTCATGCATATCGCATAAGAACTTGCGTATCACCTAGCATTTTGTCAACTACATGCTATATATGGCTCAGGTAACCTATTTCGATTGCGGATGATCATTTGTCCGCATAGTTTTATCGTTTGTGCTTCACTCGGGATGTCTTTGATTGTTCACTATACACACTAAAAAATACACCTGATCGAACACTATACAAATTTGCAGTGATTGATTTGTACTGTACTGTACCGCAGCGGTTAAAGTGTTGTTAACGAAAGATAGTAAGTCAATCAAAAGAATTTTGTTGTCCAACTCGTGGGTGAAGTTTATTGGCGACCTATGTATAGAAGCCATGATGCCGTTTAAACCAATTTGGTGGAAATGCTAAAGTGTAACTGAATACCCAAAAAAAACTGTACCGTTTGTCACTGCTATAATAGAGCTAAAATCAGTCACTAAAGATGAAAGAGGAAATCTTGTAGTTCAAGTTTGTTAGATTCTGTTATTAAGATACACAACTTCTGCATGCCAAGGACATAAACTCACATTCTGACCACGAATGAACTTACCTATAGTTTTAATCGCATGGTCTCATCGCAACTCTAAGTCATTATTTTGTGTATCTTTGCCAAATAGTAGCCTGATTTTTTGCGACTAAATGGGTTGCAGAAAATGGCTAATTACTTCGCTAATTACATCGTTACAAGCCTAATTCATCATCATCATACACAGCAACACATCAAAATTTCTCACTAATGCATAACCACCACACAAACATGCGGGGAAAAAATCAAGCACTGTATAGGAAGGGCGAGAGAAAAAAAGAGAGAAGGGACTTGACTACAAAAACAAAATAGCTACGTCTACATTCGAACATACAACATCAAGGTGCCTACACCTTGCAAACAAACAACCGAGCTGTAAGTGAAAGTAAGGCGTCATCAGCAAGACAGCTTCCTTACGGCTTTCACTGCCCCGCATCATTAAGTGCACTCACTTCACAGACAACTCGGCCAAACAACGACAACATTCACGCCACTGAGCTCGATTAGCCGCCATCTCACCTAACGTCTCAAGCCACCGACTCTGTGAGTCGCGAGGGCCCCAGCCCGGGAGACGAACCCGATCTACAGTGACCAACCCCTTCGTGAACGATTTCATTTGTCTACGCCAGGTCATCATCTGTCCACCTCGCGCCAGTCGGCCGCAGCGTCGGCAAACAGTGCTCGGTGTGGCAAACGACTAGCTGGCATCCTTAGTACATGACCTAACCATCTAAGTCTGTGCAAATGTAAGGATTGAACGAAAGAACTCGTTTGACAATCACTACCAAATACCCGCTTCCTAACCTCCTCGTTGCTTACTCGCTGGTGCCACCCGATACGAGCGATCGAACGCAGACATCGGTGGTCAAATACCTGAAGACGGTTCACGTCCTCTACCCTGAGCGGCCAAGTTTCGCTGCCGTAAAGTAACTGTCGCTTTCCATACGCGACCTTTCAAGCATCAAAGAGATACCTCTCTGTCGCCAAAGATATTCAAAATTAGCGAACACCGTCCTAGCCTTGTAGATACGCGCTCTCATTTCACCTCCTACACTGTCACTGCCGTTAATGCAGCTTCCCAGGTACACAAACCGGTCAACAACCTCCATGACTTCATTATCTAACATTAAATCTACGTAATCACAACAATGCAGAAGCACTACATTTTGAGGCTGCAAAGCGCATTCCGAAGTACTTAGCAGAACGCGAAATAGCGTTCAGCGTTGTTTGTGCTGCTTGGAAAGTGTCAAACAGCAACACCTTGTCGTCAGCATAATCAAGATCAGTCAGTCTTTCACCAGGTAGGAGGTCCACGCCGGCATCATTTGAGTGCCGCAGACAGTCCTCCATTGATTTCTTCTATGGTCGAGTTCACAAAATAGTGAAAGGGACAGCCTTGACGTACGCCGCTCCTGGTGCTGAAACTGTCAGATAGTTCACCGTAAACCCTAACCTGAGCTGAAGTATGGGAATAAAGCGCCGACAGTATGTTCACATACTTGGTCGGTACACCCTGCGTTTAAGCGACTCTAAAAGTGTAGATCAATCCACCGAATCGAACGCACCTTTATAGTCGAGAAATACGGCGATTGTTGGCCGGCGGTACACATGACGCTGCTCCAGAATTTGACGAAGGGTAAAAATGTGATCTATACAACCCCGCCCAGGGCGAAACCCTGCCTGTTCTTCCCTAATGTTTACCTCCCGAACTGCAGTGAGTCGACGAAGTATAATGGATGCCAGAACCCTTGAAATGACTGGGGTCAAACTAATTCCCCTATGGTTTTCGCAAGAGCCCCGGGCTCCTTTCTTAAATATGGGAACTATTATCGAGTGACCCCAGCACGGAGGGATGGTCGTCCACACAAGTTGAAACAACTGAGTCAAAGCCTCTACTGACGCCTCCCCTTTTCTTTGGAAAGTGTCAGTATGAGATTCTCTGGACCAGCAGTTTATTAGGTTTGAGAGCCGAAATGCAATTGCGAAACTCAGTCTCAGTTTATTCCTGAGTTCCAAGTGAGTAGGCTCTACGGATTGAGTTACATACTCATTGTCGGACTGACTGATACAGCGAACGTCAAGAAGTTCGAGTGACCGCACAGTGTACATCCAGCGGTTGACGGCTGGGGAAACAGTAGCATCACAGGGGATAGTATTACACCTATACGTTACATTTCGGACATGTGCTCATTGTCTGGAATCATGGACCGGTGGTAACCGCGCTTTGGTAGACGTACGGCATTTGTCCCTGTTAGTCTAGACGGGATAAGCTGTGGTTGACGACGAAGTGGACTCTCACCAAAGCGCAAAGCGAACTTGACACATATCAGTGTATGGCTGGGTTCCACACAGGTGTTCAAGGTAGACGTACAGTCCTGCAAACACCCATGCAATCAGCAGCTGACAGCTATATGATCAATTTGTCTACGACTGATTTGGCGATGAAGGTCGTTATGTGGGGCACTGACGTTTAGTTCGCTACAAGTTAGTACTCGCAAGAAACGGATTGTTAGCAGCCCAAAGCTGCAACAAACGTTCACCGTTGTCTATTCGACGAGTACCGTAGAAGTAGGTATAACCTAAGTCAAGCTCACCAACACCTAGCATGTTTACTTGAGCGTTTAAATCAGCGGCCAGTACTACAATGTCCATACGCAAGCGCACCGTGCAGAAAGTTAGGGCTGGTGATAAAACTCATCACACACTGCTTCCGCTGTGCAGTTTGTGGTAACATACGTCGCAACAACAAACAGATGACGTGTGTGATAGGCGTTCTCTGGATAACTGACCGCACCTTCGAGTCTGACAATGTGAAAACTACTGTATTCGGATATCCAATGAAGCGCCATGCACGTATGTGCTTAGAGCAACTTCAACACTTGCCCGACCAAGGACTTCAATCGCAGTCATCAGGTAAGCGTATTTTGTATGTTAATTATGAAGCAGCCAACGGAGAGTGAAGTATGAAGTAAGAATCTTGAAACTGTGTTTCAGCCAGTGATCAGGACTGCCGACTAGACAGTCATGCACATTCATCACTAAAACGAAGTTGATTGGTACCTGGGACGATCATAAGCTTAAGGTATGAAATGCAAAACAGTCCCAGAAACACCGGTACCGGATGACTTAGATCTGTCTAGAAATTCTGCAACAAGCAAAAAGAAAACGCAAATGATAACGAATCCGTTAGAAAAAGCTTGTGGACGACTCCACCCTGGAACATTTTCCCTAGAGTAAAATTCAATTGTTCGCCCTCATACAGTAACAAAAATAAGGACGATGAGGCCGTATCTGAAAAACGGACGTGACTCTAGGTGGGAGTGTTAAGGGATGGGTTTGTAAAAATCATAAGGTTTGAGGTATACTTTTACCCAGAAATACTGGCTTATTTCTCTACGAACTACAGGAAATCTGAGAGCAGACTCAATCCTAACGTATAAAAGTATGTCCAAATATGGTCATTCGCTAACAGATCTCTTCCCAACAACCAAGAAAGAATGATTAAGGGGTCATTATTTTAAATAGGTTTCAGATGAGTAAGTTAAAGTGTACGCGTAACTTCTCAGTTAAAGTTTGCCTACCGCGCAATGCACCGTCCAATTTTGTGGCCATAACTGAATCAGATGAGACATTCAGAACTCACACGCAAGAGAGGACAGACGTTCCACATCTGTTGGTGACCTTCCTAACGTACTCCCACAAGTCGCCAGATGGATCTGATGTTCGCAGGCTGCGCACTAGCGTTTTTAATCTCACTCAGTTTTCTTTCCATGCATTTGAAAACGCCTTCCATAACCCTATGAATTTTCACCCTCCGATCAAAGACAAAAACGCATAAACATCGGATCTTTCTTGTTTTCGAACAAGACCTATGAGCCTATCAAACAATGCACGTCAAAAGGTCCACATGTCTTTGGGATAAAATATCGTGGGCAACAACTAGTTAACACCCAGTGGTGTGTGGCTAGGACTGTGTATGACTGACCTAGAGATGTCAGATGTGTCACACATGAAAGAAATTTCCCAGAAAACTGTCGTGACTCCATGATTAGGGGAGTTTGGCACAATATTAAACGACGCAAATCAAAAGGCCCACATGCATTCGGAAAAAAAACTGGGACCAGAATGGCAGTCTGCGGGAGGAAAAGTGAACAGTATGATTACCGACTGCCACTACTGTTCTAAGCAGAGGGGGAATTTTTTGAAGCGCATAGCATGGCTTACAGTATACAGTAGTACAGCACAACAAAATTAACTGCGATGATGTTTCTTTTTCTCACATTTGATTCCGGTTGATACAAGCGGGTCTCTCGGAGGAAACCGGTGGTGAAAATCATAATGTTTTTTTAAAATCTTATCTAGAAGATGCCAACACTGTCGCGTACTCAAGTCATCCAGTCGAAAAAAAGAACAACAGTGGTTTGAGTGACACTAAGTAATCTAAGTTAACTAGAAAAAGAATGACTTTAATCATTATAGAAAACCAGCAGCGTTTACATTGAAAGACAAGCTGGTTACGTTATGAGTGGCCTGTTGTTTGTCACGTTCAACAGGTTGGACTTAAGCAATAAGGTTGTTCAAATCTGACACGTATTCAAGCAACTTGCTTTTAATCACCATCATTTACAAACAAATTCGAGGCACCAACTGATCACTGATTTGATTGGTTGGTGCCGATTAACCACAATTCCGCTTGCAGCAGCTTGTACACAGGTTCTGATTAACTGAACCTCCTCTTATAATCAGGAAACCGCCCTAATTCAATCTAGTTACATCCCTCTATTTTTTCTCCGTTAGGTGAGATAGCGGCTAACCGAGCTCAGTCGCCTAAATGTTGTCGTTATTTGGGCGAGTTGCCTGTGAAGTGAGTGAACTTGATGACGCGGGGCAGTGAAAACCGGGAGGAAGCTGTCTTGCTGATGACGTCTTACTTTCAAATACAGCTCGGTTGTTTATTTGCAAGGTGTAGGCACATTGATGTTGTATGTTTGAATATGGACGTAGCTATTTTTTAGTAGTTAGGTCCCTTCCTCTCCCCCTTTTTCTTTTCTCTTCCTATATAGGTTTTTTTTTCCTTTCGTGGTTGTGTGGCAGTTAAGCATCAGTGTGAACCACTGATGTATTGCTGTCTTTGATGATGATGATCACTTCGTCCACGTCAACATCGTACGACGTATGCCCACGATCACTGATCATCACACCTCGTATCCAATGTCTCTGGCTCTTAGAAATAAACTGAACCCACACCTTGTCTCCTAACTTAAGGCATGTAAGTTTCCGAGCGACACCGTCATAGCACACTTTTGTAGCATTCTGCGTCGTTGTATGTTCTGTTGAACATTTACCTCGTCCAGTATGTCGTAACGCAACAGTTTAGATGTCACCGGCAATGTAGTCCATGTCTTTTTCCCAACTATTCGTTGTTTCGCACTGTAGTTGATGATCTCATTCAGCATGTTTCTTCTTTCCAGAAACATTAGGTACGGATCTTTCAGATTCTTGGGTAATCTTTGGCAGTTTTTAACAACCCTAACTGCAGCTTCAGCCTCTGGCTGCAACGGTCTTGCTTAGTGCTCGAATTCCCATTATCTATAAACGTCTTGAGTTCCGCGCACACATAAACTGAGGTCCATTATCCGTGAAAAATATCTCCGGGATGTCAGAGAACAGACTGAGCACGCGGTCTGTTGACGACTGCACTTCCGGTAGTACTGCTAACCTAATCGATTTCAAAGTAGTCCGAGAAACAGCCCAAGGCAACCAGGTATTGTTTGCTGATGTGTGTGAATTTCGACTGTGACTGGGTGTCAGGGCCTTCCCGGCAGTTCCCCCAGTAGCATCATCTCCTTTACTTGTTTTGAGTCGCGCCTTCTGAAAACTTCGCATTTCGCCACATAATCTCTTGCACTATTGGGCATGCCTGGCCAAAGGAAAATTTCATTGCCCTCCGAATACAGTTGTTAACCCAAACGTTTGCAACATGAATTTGTTCAATGAACTTCTGTTGCAAAGCTTTCGGGATGATTACTTTCTCTTCTTTAAAGATTACTTCCTCTTCCCGAACAAACTGATCGCGGTCCTTCAAAAATACTTCTTCTTTGAGCAGACTCTTCTTACCCTACAGTCAGCTGTTTTTAGCACAGGAATCAGCTTGATTCTTTCCGTCGGGCAGGTTCCTCAGTTCCTCATCTTTCTGTCTTTGTTCACTGTGTATCCATTCCGTAGTCCATTTGGCGGTGCGGGTCTCGAATTTCAGAACTTATCTCGTCGCAGGCGACCCTGCTATGTAGCGCACGAGAAAGAATTCTATCAGCGCGCAAGATGCATGCATGGGAGTCGATACATTCTGTGGGTGGATTAGATTATATTTAATTGACTCAGGTTCACTTTTGCTTAGGTTCCATTTGATCATTATCCGGTTGCAGGTGACGAACGATCGGAGGTTACGCAGCACTCATTAGCTTCCTCGTATTACTGCTCCATCTAGGAAGGTTTTGTTGGTCGTCTAGTGCTGTGGTACCACTGTTCTTCCTGCGAATGTGGTAGGTTGTTTGCAACGTTCCGGAGTAAAAAACACTGCTAATTAAATTTTATTTTTTCGAATTTGTGCAATTTTCGGTCCACAAGCCGAAGAACTCCGGCTTCTAATGTCTAATCGTCGGTTTCCCCTTACGGTTGAGCCGTCAGCTAAGTCGCTTCATCCCCAAAAAGCCAGAGTTTGATGTATATCACAGTAATTACCAAGAAAAGTAGATCCTAATAACTGCTACGCTACCGGAGCATACTCAAAAACTAATCTTTTATGTGATGAGGTCAAACACTCTGACTGTGGGACGTTCACCTAAATCCCGTGACTTTCTGTTCGTTGGCAAGCTTGGTCTGGTTATGAACGCATCATTGTCACCGAGGTTTGGTGAGGGAGAATAGGTCAAGTTGTTTGGTTGATATGAAGATAGGAACGAGAAGCTGCCTGTGCACTCCCGCAGACCAGCATAATTATGAATAATCTACACTGTCTGGATCGACCTTGAGTACTTAAGATGTGAGTAGGTCGTCTTAAGACGTCACTTTTTTCGCCTGAAAAATCATTTCACCCCAAGATAATGCTATTCCATGGGGCACGCACCGCCGTAGAAACGCCTCAAGATTTTAGTCATAAACTGTACTTCTTCCACACATCAGCACATCGCCGAAGACACAAGTTGGTCTTCGAGTCTGTCAAGCGCCTGAATTAGGTTTGTGAAAAAATTCGTTCGACATCTTTAGTCCGAAAAGTAAGTACAGCTATCAAAAACGCCCAAAAGGAGTGCCAAGCGTAGTTAGATTACTGGATTCTTCATTCAACACCGGCTGCCAGTAAACGAATAACAAATCAAGCTTCGTGAAAAAGGCTTGGTTGAATTCGGGCGAAATAGTCAGTCTAATCGCGTCGCGCGCAATCCTTTCTCTTATTCCTGCTGAGTACAGAGGATCAGCGCTTACGGCGTTAATGCATACGTCGAACCTGACACCAGACTTTTCAAGACACGTTCATTACAACGCTAGTATGTGACTTAATTCAGGCAAGCTTGTCGTCTACTGGCGCCCATATACTCTGAGCTTTCAGCAAACTGTGTTTATCTGCGTTCCTTAATTTTTCTTTCTCTCAATGGAAAACCAACCGGAATCTCTTGTATGAGTTTGGTAACCGGAACCCGGCAGTATGGCTATTCATTGTTTAACAGCACCCACAACCAAAACAGGGATTCGAACGGAGGGAGTTAGCTGAATCGGATGCAGCCTTGTAGCTTTTTTTCGTACCGTTAAAAGAAGAAAATATGTCATTAGACAGGAAGTTATGAATATCCAATTTCTCTTTGAATGGTAATTTCAGAATCGGGTGTGTGGGGTATTTCGTGGTGTTGGATCTTCTTCCACAACGAAAAAACCAACTATGTAAGAGTTCCCGTTCTCCGGACTACCGATCAGCACACTCGTTCTCCCGAACATTTGCGTCTTTGCGCCGTTTCACATACGTAGTTGAGAACCAGAGGACTATGGTCGATCCCTGGAAATAACTTGCTGGCATAAAGTTGACAGATGCACCAAAACCTAAATGAAATCGCCATCCTTTGCCTTACAGGAGAAGCTAAGTGTAAATTCCTCGTGATGTAGGAAAACACCAAACACCATTCAGTACTGATTGGGCCTCTAACTCCTTATTGATCGTTTTGACGGTCGGTGACCTGCACTGCTGGGTAAAATGGTTATTCCTTCGACATGTAAGGCACGTTTTGCTAAACGTGCTAAACGTTTGTCGTTCATGATCATCGCCGGAAAACTGGCAAGGGCATGTTGAGAACCTCACTCGTGCTTAGCCAATCGCGTTGAGCTCCATCCCGTTTCCACCGTTAAGGTCTTCCATCTTCTGCTCCGCGGCTGCTTCGCTGTTGCAAACGTCAATACATCACAGCGTTCTGAACGACAGGGACCACCCGACCACGTATGAAACTATCCTTTGTACATTAATATATATATATATATATATATATATATATATATATATATAAAGTATTTAAAAGGGCACACACTGAGTAGTGAACGATTTATTGTGACGTTTCAAATCCGTTATCAAACAAATAAATGTGTTGGAATGAGATTGTTCTGCCGCTCACCGTGTTCGCCTGTCGGTCTGTCTTCGCTCGTTTTTGGTTTCAGTATCAACGATGCTGACGTAGTGGCTGTCTATATCTACGTGTCGATTGAACGAATTCCGCGAATAGAGAGCCTCCAGTACAAGCCGTTCCCCTTTCATCTTTGCCCGTGCGACCACTTTCGCATGATCTATGTTGACCTCGTGACCTGTGTCCGCGCAGTGGTGCCACAGTTGTGATCTAGGGTCCCGGCCTCGACCGCATCCGCCTTAACATTGTGTCTCACGCTCCGCGCCCGCCGCGCTGTGCCGTCAGCCCTGTTTGCCCTGTCCCTCTCCCACATAGTGTTGTGTCAATCCCGCGACATGCATCCCGCGTATACCACCGGCCAGACATCCGCTCTCCGTGGATAAGTTACCATACGATCTTTAGCGTTCACCAAAGCTGAACGGAGTGTTGAGTTTGGCTCGTGTGATATTTGGATGCTCAGTGGTTGCAGCATCCTTTGTGCTGCTTCAGGCTAGCCTGAATATGATGGCACTGTCATCGAGTTTTGGGTCCCCCTTTTGTAATAAACGTTCAGTTCTTGTGAATCCTCTGATAGATGCCTTTATGAAGCTATTAGGGTACCCATTAGAAGTGAACAGTTTGAACAGGTGCTTTCGTTCTTGTCTTCTTAGTTCAGTTGAGCTACAGTGCGTGTCTGCACGTCGAAATAATGATCGCACGCAGCTTAAGGTGAATTGATTGCGAGATACATAGCGCGGTAGTTCAAGGATTCACCATGGAAAACGGGCCTGGTATAATAGTGTTGTGATCGCAGAAGACGTTTGCCCTGCGAAGTTGTTTGTTGCACGAACTCCCGTACAGGTTATGTTAAAACATGGTTGGCGGCATCCGAAACGGATTAGCCTGTCACAGTGACCGAAGCCAGAGGACGCCTGCGCTTCAAACCATCACCCCAAGTGGCTTGCGCTGCACCACTTGTGGTTCCACTCACACACCACATAATCCTGAAACCCGAAGGAATAAGACCAGTAGGTGTGTGAGTGAGGCCTTTGTGTCCAGCCGGCCAATGCTGGTTAGCCAATTGAATGGCTAGCAGGAAAAGGAAACCCTTATCTCTCGGAAAATAAACAGAGAGACTACAATGACAAGATCTAAACTGAGAAGAAAGATATGTAAAATGTAATACAAGAAGCATTTCAGTATACGAGTGAATGTTAGTGCATTCTAGAGAGGATGAGGATAAGAAACAAAATTCAGATTGGACTACGAAAAGAACAGGCAAACCATTCATCATACAATACACCAACAAAGCTGAAGATAACAATGGGTAGAAGAACGCAGACACCCAGGTTTCTGAAAGGAGAAGCGGATTAGTAGCCAAACGACCATATTCTTGGTCGATGCAATCAGTAACAGAGATGCTGACAGATATACTGTCATGACCTACCTCAGCCTATCGTACTCGTCGTCTCTTCGCCGACGGTGCACTATGAGTACGCTGGTGACCTACTAATCCGAGGCGGCCAGCGCATTCACGGCCGCACACATCGCAACGCCATATAGTCATGTCACCACGAACCTATGTCATGTTAAAACATAGGACCACGAACACATTACACGATCATTGCACGGCTGACGTTGCATTCAACAACACATTGGTAGCAGTACGTTGTCATTCGCTCTAGTGCACTTCCCCCATAGTGCGTACACACTATCCCGATAGTTGTTTCTGATCCATCGTCTTCCTGGCGTTGAGGTTTGCCGTTTAGTTCCTCAAATGTACGCACTATACTATTCACAAACGAGGCTCTCAGCTGTACAACAATAGATATGTCCAGTAAGAGTTCAAGACCAACAGGGCTGTTGTGACGTCTGTCCCCTGTTGCTGGTGGCCGAACTGTTCATACATTATTCGAATGAGGGATCAGGCATTCAAGAGTACAGAGTACACCTTTCGCACTGGTTAGGGTGGCAATTCGTACACTTACCCCTGAATTTGTTCATGGTTGGTAGGCGCCATACGGACATCAGGCCGACTGGGTCAACTGGGGTCTACCAGAACCCTACTGTGGCAGGGTTACATACGCTATTTCGTAAAACCGTCAGAGCTTATGTGGTACTTTATAGTGCTCTCGGCTATCAACCATGAATCTAACACGTTCGGCGGTATTACCAGTAATTGTCTGTAACCTAATATTCGTTGGGAGTATCCTGCTTATTTTCCAGTTCACCTTCGTATGTAAGGCCGTTCCCCAGAGACGTGTCTGATTTTTCTGGGTGCTGAGGATGTAGGAGGATGCCATGGCTCGGGCTGATGGTTCAGATGTTCGCCAAGCTTGATGTTTAGGTTGCAACACTTCGATGCAGATTGTCACAAAATATTCAACTGAACGAACAACTTCGGTCTTACGAAACGATCCCAAGAATAAGATGAGACTGTCAACCGATCGTTTTGACCATGAAGTTTTCGCTTTCCCCACAATCAGTTGTGCAGCTTACACATGACAAGGTGAATACTGTTTGGACGAATTTGAAACCAAGTTCATAAAAACGGTACGCCTAACATGTTTACGAGTGATCCGTAGATTTTCACCCAACCGAACTACGCATAACTGATAAACAACCCCATCATACAGAAGAAATCCGACTGCCCAAATGGATAGTATATATATATATATATATATATATATATATATATATATAACTAAGCACAGGTATTTCAATTACCAATAGGTAATCTGCAAGTTTGTTAATAATGAGGAGATCCCAGTGTGAAACATTTGGACTTCGGCTGGATTCGGGTCAGCGACAGGAGCTGCACGCTTCTTCACGGCACGTGAATTCTCAGATGAGTTACTATACAACCCTGGGTGTCGGGAAATAATATACTAGGACTTTATTTATCAAACAATTCCACTGTGCATTTGATGTGCAGCAAACGGCGTAAGCTTGGAGTCTATGAGGAATTCGTGAAGATGGCATAACTATTAACGGAAGCCACTAACAGAACAGAAAATATTAGCCTCCAAATGAGCTTAGATGACAAAAAAGTAAGAACATAAAAACCAGCAAAATGCTCGTAGATCAGCAGCACATATCATTAACAGTGGCAGAAAACCAAGTTATCAGACGATCGCTAAGTAAAGAAAAATATTATCCATAAGTCCAGGTCAATGGGAAGCTTTAGCAATCAAAATTGCAAGCACGCCAACATTGTCCACAGAAGGTGTCACAAAATCTGGGACATTACGAGTGAGCTCCGTTCAGAGAAGCGATTATCAGGCATACATACAGAACGCCAAACCCATCGACTTGAACCCAAGAGACAAAATGAGCGAAGTGGGAAAATTGTTAGTAAGTCTGGACAATGTGGAAACAGGAATAACAACGCAATCATCGAACATACAAATAACAGAAGACCGCCAAATAGAACATTGAAAAATACGCAAAGCCGGCAGCGACGATCCAAACCAACAAAACACTCACCTGTTCTCAAAATTTTCGCTAGAAACGGCTTGCACAGCCCAGTTTCCATCTTCACAAGGAAGCACAACAAAAAGCACCCTCGGAAGAAACTTTGGCTCTGGTCGATAGGTCAATAATCTTAACGGTTGCGGGTAGACCACAACATCGGCACGTTCTTGTCGTTCCAAATCGAACAGGTGGCATTTCCACGGACAGGATTGTTCAAGCACAATGATCGCTTGTGACGAATCGACCAAATTCCGGTTGGCCATAGCTCGTGCGACATAGTCGCGAGCTGGCCACCAGCATTCGGCGAAGTAGCGGACAGTGTCGAGGAATTCACGACCCACTAGATCGACTGCTTCCCAAAATGCAGACTGAAACAAAAGAGCCACCGGAAAGCCGTGAAAAATAATGCGCGATTGACGTGGTTGTGCCTGGAGGGATCAATGTCCTAGTCCGCATAGCGTTCCTCATCGATGCAGTGCACAAACCTGACCACCACTTCAAAGTAGCAGATTAGGTCAGTGTTCCGCTGTCTGAATCGATTCTTCTGGGGAAACTTTATACTTCTGTGGAGTCGGTCGTCCCTGATTTACGGTAGCTCTAAGCTTTCCATCACAAGATTCCTCGGTATGTTAACGACGAGCTAGATAACATTAAAAAATATCCGGGTGTTTTGTAACCTTTATTGTTGCCTACCGCCAAACTGAAACTCCACTACCGGTTCCGCCCCTGTTCACAATCTGAATTGAGAATCGAGCCTTCCAACCCTTCGCACTACAAACCGAGACTCCTATCCTATCGGCTACCAGTTCTACGACCATCATTTGTGACTTACGTCATCCACCTGTAACTTATCGGCTTATTGAGGCCTAAACGTTTTGGAGACATCCGTGGTTGCAACCCACAACCTTAGTGAAGGTAAAGTGGGCTCCAATCGTTTCGGTAAAATAGGATGATTGCTGTCGTGCCTTACACCAGGTCACATTTTCGTTTCTTGCTGTCGAGTTACCGAAATCCTGAACAAGAGCTGTCGCGATAGCCGGACTCGAATCTGCAATCATCGCTGCTACTGCGACCGCTACTGCAGAAAAGGAACCCCTATTCGTTCCAAGATCAGCTAGTTGGTCATGATTCATGGCTTCTTCTTGTTTGTGTGCCAGCCGTTGTCAGACACCCGAGCATCCAACATCTTTCCCACAACTCCAGGTAAGTAACGTCTTTTAGGCGAACAGTAGGCCAGAAATGAAGGCCTTCATATTTTCACACAGAGTCGCGTATAAACTGAATTTTGGTGGGCTGTTCGAACCTCTACGTAAGAACCGGGGCTTGAATCACTGATCGTGTGGTCAGTACTTGGCACTTCTACAGCTGACCTGTCATGAACTGCTTACTTTTTGATCGGATCACTAGTCGACGTGTTAGTCTGCGTGTGACCACACTTTGACCTTCCTTTTGCAGCTATAGAATAAACTACTATCGTGTTCTTATCATCACACCATGTACGACCTTGCCAGTTCGATTTTTTAGCCCTCGTGTTTACTTGCCATTGCAAGTTTATCTCTCGTCATTTATGT
>LOND01028950.1:0-28434 GCA_014220965.1 Paragonimus kellicotti
CGGCATTTCTCCCACGAGACTCTTCTTGAAATTATTGAGCTTTATCCACTTCAGTTTCGAAGACTCCGCGGTGACTTAATCCTAACGCACTTTTTCCTTAGCGCAGGACTTGTGCAGCCATTCTTCACCCCAGTAGTCGAGGGGTCGGACGGGCTAAGACAAGAATCTCCATAAGCCTCGACCCCGAACCCTCCTTAGGCAACAGTCCTTCTCTTAATGGGTTATTAACCACTGGAACCACCTCCCAATAAAGTGGTTAGCTGCTCTTCTAGGGCCCGTTTCGAAGTGTGATTATATTCTCGTTCACCTAAGAAGTTGTTGACCAGTATTTTGTTCTTATCTATCAGATTAGTAATTTACCGTATTCTCGGTATTCTCTGTAACCCCAAGAGCGGTGCTACACCCTGTTTTCAATGACTGCCTTTCAGGTCAACAGAAAACCGCTGACATCGAAACGGACAAACTGACTGGATCCGGGTGAATTGGGTCCTCAACCTCGAACCTGTGAACAAATCGTTGAAATCACTAAGAAAACGCACAAAAATGAATTACATTTTTTAACTTTAAACTGCGGAAGATGTAGGGGTCACCTCAAAATTTCCCTGATAATTTTACAGAAGCTGTTGTCGTTTGGATTCTTGGGAGCTTCAACAGATTTCGGGGAAAATATTTTGCTTAATTTTTATAAGTTACATGCGTGAAAATGCAACCGTCTTGGCTAGCCCGCCTGGTGTGAATTTGTCTTCGTGATGTCTCAAGGTCGTCTCGGCAGTTACTACCGCGTGGACCGCGGCGGCCAGAAGCGTTCCCAAAAGGAAGCCGCTATTTTTACGACCACAGTTAGTAATTTGCTTATGTGTTATCTCCTCTACAGGTCTCACCTGATGCTAAGAGACCTGCACACTCGAGGTTCGCTCATCTGGCAGTCCGTTCGACTAACTGTGTTGAAGTGGGATGCTTGTTTAGTTAACGCCCATTGTTTTTAAGGAGCCTGTTGCAGTTGAATCCCTCCAGGAGCTGACCAACAAGTGTAAGAATCAAACGCCTCACCCGAGTTTTCGCTCTACCAAAGTACCGAAATTTTTGCTATTGCAATAATTGTCTTTTCAGGCCCATCCCAAAAAGATTGAATCTTCTGGAAAGCCGGCGGGGAGCATTTTGAAGTGGGTTAGAAGCACACCGAAAAATAGTTCGTTAAACACCACTGGTACCGAGGTACGTGTGTTCTGCAACATGGTTTTTATTATTGAGCTACTTCACTTTTATTCAGTACTGTTCTTTGTCGACCCACCGCACCTCCCTTCACCGCTTGAGTACATGCCCGAAATGCGCATCAATGTAATTTGAACAACAGGCAGTGATAGTATTTGTCGCGGTCTCTCAAGGAACATCTGAAAATGTGCAGTCAACTCGTGGGAGCCTTCTGTCAGTGGCCTATAGGGGTTGCCACGTCCGGTCTCCGTGAAGACATCGACAGTGCTTCGGCATATTCTCGGTTAACGAAACGAGGATTTGTTGAACTCGGGTTACACTACTCTCGTTTTTGCAATGTCTATGGTTCAGTTCAGTTCAATTCACAGGACGTGGAGGCTAGTAGTCTGGTAGTCCAGTTTGTCGAGCTGATAGGTAACAGCTTCNCGAAGTAAGGAGATTTCTACTAAGGCAAAACCGAGAGCACAATGGCTGCCGCAAACCAGTTGGAATTTCAAATAATATACTCTATCTTTAATACAGGCAATTCAGATTCGGATTTCACCTAAGCTGGCTGTCGAGCATATACGCCAGTGAGTTTAACAGTGGGTCGTAATCGCACAGCGTGTAACCCGTCCTGTTTAATCATTTCACTTTGTGCACAGCGTGTAGGGTTCTACTTTATTGGCGTATTCACCCGACCACATGAACTGAATAACCTTCATGTAACCATAATGCCAGACCAGCCCATACGAACTTGAATAAGGCACTGAGAAGACGTAAATCATGTGATGTTCTCCGGAGTAACATTTCGTACATTCTGATCACACATGGACATGTAACTAATTTTAAACATTATGACAAAGGTTCCATGTGGAGGAAGTCACGGCTCAACGGATTAAAGAGGCAGTCACGGAAATGAAAATTGAAAGTATGGAGATGCTGACTGGGGGTTCACATGCAACGTCAACACAGACTATTTTCTGACCACACGGGGTAAATGTTGTGTCTGATAGCTGAAGTCTCAGCAAACTGGAGGACGCGTTTACGCTGTCTACAAAGCAAAATCGTCTGCAAAAACAGTTTTGACAACGTTCTACCAACGCATAAGTTATATGCATCGCTAACTCTATAATCTATTCCATCCTAATTATTTGTACCCCGTTACATAATTTCAGCCACCAGATATTGGTGAAATGCACCAGGAATAACGCTGAATCCGATGACTGTTGGTCATTGTTCCCATCCACTGCATATTTCACTGGCAGCTACTCGTATGACTGCTACTTGCTAATCCTGTCAACACTTAACCTTTATACCACCTATTTTCAACTCGCTACAACCAAATGATGATGCCATTATGACATGAGATAAATGTAACGTTCCCAAAAGTCATATTTGCTCCGGTGGTATTTGGTCTCACTTCATTGCACTGTTGCGGATAAAACGTGTCCAACGAACGTTGCGCTAAAAAATGTGCCCCTGACGACTGTTAGTCACTATTCTCGCCAACGTCAGATTTCACTGAGACCGGGCTATTTGTTCTACCCTGTTTCACTCCGTCAATCTACCTTTTGGACCAGCCAGTTTCACTGGAAATCGTCCACGATTTTCTGAGCATGTTACTTAGCCGTGTTTGGGTGTGTAAGTCATTTGTCACAGACACTGATGCAGTCCGCGGTCACACTTAATTTCAAGTCTCGTGAGCTGCATACGATGATATGCGTCGACTAATTCGTCTTAATATCAAACCATTGCGCAAACTACTGGAACTTTTGTTTAACCGCGTCACCCATACAACTTTCTCACAGACGTACCCTTTGTTTCTTGCTCATCATGGCCTTCTTTCGGACCGGTCATGCGTACCCAACATACTTGAATTCAAGGGTTGCCTGACGAAGTCCGAAGTCGCCGGTCATATCACAGACACTTTCTCCGATTCCGCCAAGCTTTCAACCGTGTCTCGCAAGGCTTTCAAGACAATCTGCATGCTGACAACATCCATACCCAGAACCTTTCCTGGGTTATTTCTTCGTTCGTTGACACATCTTTTCAGCCAAAACGTGTTCTGACCTTCCATCTTCCCCTCTGATTTCTGTGGGGTTTCTTCAAACTAGTGCTCGGTGCTCTCTTGTTTATCGTTTCCATCAACCACCGTCCATTCGATATTTCCAGTCACAGCCTTCTTTACGTTGATGACAAAAATCTGAAATCCTAGTGATTCCTGTTCAGTGCAGATAGACACTGACGCGATTAAGTGGTCTTCAGACGATTTGGTTTTCCCACGAAATAACAATGATTGTGCACGCACTTCACCCGGTGGGGACCTGGCAACCCCCTCGTGTTGCAGGGTGCACACACCACAGTAAATATATTGCAACCAATTCGAAGAAAATCTGGGCGTTTGTATATTGTCTAACCTTTAATTCGCGTATCACCTCAAGGCTAATGCAATGAGCAGCTTTGTTACTCTTGGAATGGCGAAACACATTTTTCCGTCTGGAAAATTAATCGTTCCAAATGTTTCACTGAGTTTTTATGAAACCACTGCTGGAGTACGTCAAGGAACTCCTGTACATCGGTTTGAAAAAGACATACTCGTTGTTGAGCGTGTTCAGCGTGTTAATCCTAAGGTGGTCACTGGCCTGTCGCGTGACATATCAGACGTGATCCAAACCTATTGATGTGTGCCCGCTTGGATTTTGACGACTCCCTGATGATTGTATCCTCACACGCTTTTCTTCAGCACAAGACTCGGTTTTCAGTTCTTTATCTTATTGGGAGATAGCGATAGACTGGTTCACGACACGAAGCCTTAAATGCTCCGTTGATGAATCTTCCATACACAGAAGTTCTCCGCTTACGGGGTTAGCAGTCATTGGTACGCCATCCCCTCTAAGAATCTTAGTTGTTGCATTTTGAATCGTTTTGAAAAGTATCTGGACACCTATTGAGTGAAAACCTTGTTAAATTTGCAACGCGAATTTATTTTCCGCACTTGTAAACTGCACGGGCGGTGATTTACCGTATGTTTTAGTGGTTGCGTTCCAGATCAGTGATCGCCGGTTGAATATTACAACAGAAAAGCTGACTTGAATTGGGCAACCTGAACATTAAGACTGGAAGCCATGTACAAATCGCAGATATTATGCTGTTATTTCGATCACATCTTAAAATACGGTGTATGGTGCACTTATCAATCAAGTGATGAAAATGATCACAATTTGGTAACACCGAAGAAAGGTTGTAACAGTAACGAATAGGTGCAGAACATTATGCGGACAAATAAAACAGAAGACGTACCAATACGAAATGGGAAAACTTATTGGCAAGTAATCGGTCCGTTGAATTGACCAAGCCACCACACGAGAGAAGGAGCAGCGCCAGAGAGTAGCTTCAGAAGATGAACGCCAGATAATGCCACACACAGCATGAGATGACGAGCGTTCAGCGTCGGTAAATCAGCAGATAAGCGGAGCTAAAGTATTTCACCGTGCAATCACTTCACTATCCCAATAATCCACACAAAAGAAAAGGACGGAGACGGTGTGCCGTAACTCCCGTTTATTCTTGTTGCCCATCAAATTCGCAAATGTTCGTGATGATTTCAAACAAGTGCACAGATGCGGTTAACAAAACGATGAGTAGCGGGTGGCCATGAAAGTGGTCACTGGCTCGCGGCATTTCTCCTACGAGTCTCGTCTTGAAATTCTTGATCTTTATCCACTTGAGTTTCGAAGACTCCGCGGTGACTTAATCCTTACGCACTTTTTCTTTAGCGCAGGACTCGTGCAGCGATTCTTCACCCCAGTAGTCGATAACAGTCGGAGGGGTCACAACAAGAAGCTCCATAAGCTTCGACCCCGAACCTTCCTTAGGCAACAGTCCTTCTCTTAATGGGTTATTAACCACTGGAACCACCTCCCAATGAAAGTGGTTAGCTGCTCTTCTAGGGCCCGTTTCGAAGTGTGGTTATATTCTCGTTCACCTAAGAAGCTGTTGACCAGTATTTGCTCTTATCTATCAGATTAGTAATTTACCGTATTCTTGGTATTCTCTGTAAACCCCAACAGCGATGATACACCCTGTTTTCAATGACTGCCTTTCAGGTCAACAGAAAACCGCTGACATCGAAACGGACAAACTGACTGGATCCGGGTGAATTGGGTCCCCAACCTCGAACCCGTGAACAAATCGCTGAAATCGCTAAGAAAACGCACAAAAATGAATTACATTTTTTAACTTTAAACTGCGGAAGATGTAGGGGTCACCTCAAAATTTCCCTGATAATTTTACAGAAGCTGTTGTTGTTTGGATTCTTGGGAGCTTCAACAGATTTCGGGGAAAATATTTTGCCTAATTTTTATAAGTTACATGCGTGAAAATGCAACCGTCTTGGCTAGCCCGCCTGGTGTGAATTTGTCTTCGTGATGTCTCAAGGTCGTCTCGGCAGTTACTACCGCGTGGACCGGGGCGGCCAGAAGCGTTCCCAAAAGGAAGCCGCTATTTTTACGACCACAGTTAGTAATTTGCTTATGTGTTATCTCCTCTACAGGTCTCACCTGATGCTAAGAGACCTGCACACTCGAGGTTCGCTCATCTGGCAGTCCGTTCGACTAACTGTGTTGAAGTGGGATGCTTGTTTAGTTAACGCCCATTGTTTTTAAGGAGCCTGTTGCAGTTGAACCCTCCAGGAGCTGACAACAAGTGTAGAATCAAAGCGCTCATCCGAGTTTCGCTCTACAAGTACGAAATTTTTGCTATTGCATATATTGTCTTTTCAGACCATCCAAAAGAATTGAATCTTCTGGAAAGCCGGGGAGCATATTTGAGGTTAGAAGCACACCGAAAAATAGTTCGTTAAACACCACTGGTACCGAGGTACGTGTGTTCTGCAACATGGTTTTTATTATTGAGCTACTTCACTTTTATTCAGTACTGTTCTTTGTCGACCCACCGCACCTCCCTTCACCGCTTAAGTACATGCCCGAAATGCGCATCAATGTAATTTGAACAACAGGCAGTGATAGTATTTGTCGCGGTCTCTCAAGGAACATCTGAAAATGTGCAGTCAACTCGTGGGAGCCTTCTGTCAGTGGCCTATAGGGGTTGCCACGTCCGGTCTCCGTGAAGACATCGACAGTGCTTCGGCATATTCTCGGTTAACGAAACGAGGATTTGTTGAACTCGGGTTACACTACTCTCGTTTTTGCAATGTCCATGGTTCAGTTCAGTTCAATTCACACGGACGTGGAGGCTAGTAGTCTGGTAGTCCAGTTTGTCGAGCTGATAGGTAACAGCTTCTTGCGCTTCGATTGTGAGGATCACACTTTAGGCTTCGTCTGCCTGATACTCTGTAACTTACAAAATAGAGCGTCGGCTGTATATCAGAAAAAGAAGTGAACAATTGTTTGCAAGCTCGTTAGTAAAACAAGTCATACATCGCATCTGAGATGCCAAACTATGTACACACTCATCTTGACACAACCAATAATATGCACGTGGTCCCTCAGCTGTATATGTTACTGAAACGAGTGTTTGCAGTGTGCATAATAGCTTACTGTCGTTGTAGACGAAAATGGATAAATTAAAAATGAGGGACATGTTTAGGGATAGCTCAAGCCATTGGAAACCTACGATTACTCAGTGGCTACACATGAACACCAATTCTGAGGTAGTCCGACTTGATTGCTGAATAATAAGAGAGGGAGGAGTAGACTTCTACAACACTCATTTCCCACTGTATCGTCTGGTAGGACCAATTTTGTAGCCTTCGGAATAGAGGCGTGTGCTTGCCGTACTATTTTTTGTCATCTGTTTTGTGGAGATTTCCCCCCGAATATGGTTTGGACGTCATTACCTCTATTCCGGTCCAGGGTCTCTTTTTGTAGTCTGTTCATTACGGTTTTGTTCTTTTAAACAGACGATCATATATAAAATATGGTTAAGCGCCACGGGTAGTGGCATTTTTTGTCGGTGCTATCTTAGCTTACGATCTGCATCTGCCAATCGGTCATATTTAGGGGCTGTCATGAGCCTATTTCACAACCGTGAATATTACCGAGCGTGTAGTCAAGTCAGACATTTTGAATGAGGCGCAATCTATGAAAATGGTTAGAACAACAAATCGTTCGCTTTCGGCGTAGGTAATCTAAACCAGGAGTGCCAGGTGACACAATTTCTTGAACGGTCTGCATGAATGGTGGAGCACATGGATGTTAACAAAACAGGTGTAGTCCTACTGATTTTATCTGTCACTGGACCGACTTTGTACAAGCCTATGTCAATGGCGGGTGTTCTTCAGTACAACGCATTTAGAACACTAGATCGCATTTTTCGCGGGCAGTTATCAGCCGATTCGGATACTTCAGCCTTCCCTGAACCAACGGAATACAAGTTGTACGTGACAAGCCCGAAATGATTAATCAACCACTTCGAGTACAGTGTAAGAAACTCAACTGTAGAAAATCTGGACTTCAGCTGGACCCGAACTAGCTGCATAAACAACATGCCCGAACGCGGTAAACATTCTACTGGATCAGTTTTGAAGCCATGCCAGAAGCCCAACGGTAAGGAGTGCAGTCATGAACATCTCACGGGAATTCGGTTGGGAAGTTTCACCGTAATCAAGTCAGGTTAGCGTAAGAGGTCTGTACACCAAATTTTATCCCACTGTCTGGGAGCTATGTCATGAAGTTACAGATGTGTCGGAAATACTTTTAGTCGCTCATGACTTCCCTCAATGATGTGGTCTTGTTGTCGAACCTTGTATGTTGCGACACTGTTCAGTTTAGTTTGTTCAGAGCTTTAGTTGAGTGATGTGACGACTCACAAAGTCCATGTGCAGTGATCTTCAGTCTGCTGACATGTTCCATTTTTGGATTGTACCCGTTCTATTGTTAACTCTACACAACGGGTTGAGCCTTACCTGCTATGGGATAGACGCCGTCTGGCCACAAAACAGCCATTCATTTCAATTCACACAAACATCCCATGCTGATTTTACTAAGAACAACACTGGATCTGTCTCTGTGTTTATTGTAGCCGTGTTTGTTGAGCATTTCTTATAAATTTGTCCTATCCCACGGAAGTGCATAATCCCGGTGAGCAGTCGTACAGTGGATCAGCCACAGGACAGAACGGGGCCACGTTGCAACCAAGATGTGTTGTCAAATGCTACGGCAATTGAACTGGTGATCAGTGAAACCAACACCCTTTGGGTCAAAGTAGCTTGTAACGTCAGTCGTCTAGCCAAGCGTCGTAAATCATCTCCGTCGACCATTCGACAAAGTTAGTCAAGCAAGACAACTTAGCGCCTGTCTCTGTAGTGCTGATGCCGGCTATTTTGGTAAGCGTAATGACGAACAGGTTAGACGTATGTGATCGCACAGTAAACAGGAAGTCCCCTAGAGCCACTGAAAGAACACGACACAATAAACAGGTTGTAATCAAAGACTGGGTTTTGCTCCCATTCATGTTGCCGCAAAACAATAGTGTCGGTCTTTCTTTGGATCGTGTACATCCATGGCTCGAGGGGTACCGTGTAACCAGTCTCCTATCTGACAAATCGTGCTAATACGGGGTGGTTTTACGAGCGTTGCATCCCTCTATCGTCATATTCACTCAGTGCTATGGACTACTTCAACCAGATGACCTTTTTGTCTCCGTCGGGCAAGTCACCGCGTTCGCCATGAACTTGCGGGAATCGATCTAAAATTTGACAAAACGTACTCACCTTGTATAAACCCAGGACATACCTGCCTCTTCATGAGCTGAACCAACTGCTCGACGCTTTAAACCCTTCCATTTTTGGAAGACTTACAAAATACATCGCTTTATGACATATACTGCTCTGTACGACAGAGACTGGTATTTCTTCACAAGGACGTATAGTGTCGTTGAGACTGCCAAGCTTCTGATCCATTTTAAGTCGACACCTCTTTAATGCCGTCTCCTTATTCATTATCTGCTGAATTACATCTCCGCTCGTAATTACGTTCCGGACAATTGTGGGCACCAAACAATCTGGCCGCAGTGCTCTAAGTTTTGCGTGTGATTCTGAAAGTCTCAGGAACGTTTGCCCTGTCACCAATGGATAACCACTTTCCCGCCATTGGAAAGGTTGTTTGAATTCGTGGTTTATCTACTGACACTGAGTCACCTATGGTATATATGGGAAAAAGACAATCACCGTAGGTGCTGTTGGTGTCATCGTCACACCATTTGACTGGACGCGTTCATACATGTCTGATGGTCATAAACCAGCTGCTGCCTTTCCTGATGTCCCGTATGCAAGGTCTCTATGCTCTAAGCCACAGCTGGCCCTTGGCCGTCGAGCGTGCGTAAACTATTCTCGTCTAGTCAGATGTGCTTGTATGGGAATAATGTGAAAATTCTAAGTCATTACATATGATTCGGTGCAGGACAGTTTTAAAAGTCCTTTTCGGCGAGTGTACGCGTTAAATAAAAGTAAGTGCAAGTGATGAAATGGTCCCCAGCTAGAATAGTAACACAACCAAAGTTTGTTCAACATACTACAACCATATTTTAGTTTCCAGCAAACAACACAATATCAATGACGAAAGATCGAATGTGGCCTCATTCAACTGAAACTCCCCGGTGGACTTGGTATCCTGAACGTGTACATCGGGTCTGCGGTTGACTGTTCTGTTGCTTCTGTCACAATCGACTCAGGCAGGTGACTCGAATTGCACACACCAAAACGCCGAATAACTGTTGTCTTCAGATCGAGCGGTTCGTTTGATGTAGCTTCAGTGAGCTGTTGTGACGATAATTTGAACTAGCCAGAGGTTGATATTAGTGCCACAGCAGTTGGGAGGTAAAAAGGATTATGCATTTCTTGGTGATCCCAACGATTATCGAGAGAGCAAACATTAGATAGGGGGATACTGAGATTCACCATACAAACACTATTAACTAACATACCTCGCCACGGTCTATCGTACCCCGAATCAAACTTATTGGTTCACTCCTGGGTTTGAAAACCGGAACAACCATTCCGAAGTCGTTTGACGACAAAACGTTCGTATTACTAATTGTGTTTCAGCAGACGTACCAATTTAACAACCACCACCCAGCTGTGAAAGATCTTAGCTTCAGTTAAACTTCCTAAATTCACTCCGTTTTTGGGTTCCGAACTGCATCATTCCTCAGTTTATCTTCTTTTCATGCTTTCATGTTTCCTGTTTGCACACAGAAATGTTCCGTTCGCCGTCAGGCAGCATCTTCCAGGACTCAAGCCGTTGAAGTACAAAATGACTTGCAAATACATCAGGTTTGTTTGAGATATTTGAAATCGCTGGGCTAATTTCTCTCTCCCAGAAATGTCAGACGTTGGCATCAACAACTCGTACCGCTAAGATGGGACAGAAAACAGTTCGGCAACAGAATTTCACTGCAGTACGCATTCTCTATTGCTCATGCCAAATCGTTTGGCTTGATTTTCAACCATATTCTCTCCTTATCATTCAAAGTGTTCGATTGTCCTGCAGGTCACATTCTTTACTGATAGCTTCAGTTGTAAATTCCAGACAGTTTCCTTTTGTCACATGGTACGATTGATTGTTGTTACAGGTATCTGGTATTGCATGCGTTCAAATCCAGGTTCTGGTGTCGACCGATTTGCGTGTTTACGCCTGATCTATGTCATTTATTTGTGTGAATTGGGATTTTTTTTCATTTGGTGCTTTTTCCTGTTATAGACTTCATCGCATGCCGACGAACAAGCCCCGTCTACGAAGCCATTGCCACTCTCTCCGTTTTTGTCGCCGACCAAACCATCAGTGTTGCGGGCGCATCAACGCTTTGCCTACTTGTCTGAACCCGTGTCATCTGTTACAATCTCGAACGCGGCACAACCAACATCGACCACGGCCATTAGGACAGATGCCGAGCCGGAACTCACACAAACCCAATCTGCTATCACTTTTGACCTTCCTCTGCCGCGTGACTTTCGAATTTTACTAGATCTATTCCGTAGCTGTGATACTGTGGTCAGCATGTTGCATAATCGGTCAGAAATTTGTGGCTTTGACAAGTTGAAACCGGCAGTGCAGGAGGTAGTTCGCCGGTGAGTACTCCCATTCCGATGTGATCGATAACTTTGGTCTACCAAGACATTAGAGAAAAAACAGCGTATATTTGATATTTGAAACTGATGAATTTGGCTACCGTTCCTTACTTGTTCTTGGTTCACGCTACTTCTGTGTACGTTTACCACTTGATTGCCTCCGTGGTACATTATCATGTCGTGTAATGCAGACGATTGTGTATTCATTATATCGGCGTACGCTCCAACAGACAGCTGTTCGGATGTTACCAAGGATGCGTTCTATGACGCCCTCGTTGACCTTCTGAAGCAAACTAAACACTCAGACATCATCATACTAGCGGGCGATTTGAATGCCCAGCTTGGTCGGCTTTCCCCGGACGAGAAGCGGCTGGGAGGTATGTTTGGTGTCCGGGCACAACGCACTGACAATGGCGACAGACTGCTGCAGCTGTGTGCATCCCATGGTCTCTATATTTCGAGCACCGCATTTCAACACAGGAAGAAGCACTGTGTTACATGGAGACCTCCGTGTGCTTCTCAGTTGGACGCAGTTGGATCATATAGCAGTCAGTTACAGGTGGCGCCACTCTGTTAAGGACTGTCGTGCCTTTTGGAGCAACCACCTGGACTCGGACCATGCTGTTGTGCGTGCCCGTTTTGTTTTGTCATTTGCTCCAGAGGACATGCGCTCGTAAATGCAAAGTAATTAACTGGCATTCGAGCGATGAGGTGTAAAGAACGCTTACCAGAAGGCGTTGGTGAACAAGTTGCCCAGTTCGAGTCAGGTGAAAGATCCTAACGAACACTGGGAACAAATCGCCGCAGCTATGAAATCATGCTGTGAAGAGGTATGTTCCGAAGGAGCTGTTCAGTTGCGACAGAACTGGATTTCCGTCGCGTCGATAAACCTCATGAACAAGCGTCGCTCGATCCCACCTGGTTCTGAATATGATGACGACCGTCGAGAACTTAAACGCAAGCTGACTAAAAGCTTGCGCAAAGACCGTGAGCACTACTTGGTCGAACAGTCGAAAGAGATGGAAAGGCCTTTTTATCTGGGAATTGCAGAAGGCTTTTTTCCCTGATCCGTGGTTGTACTGGTCGTCGAGTCGGTGTAAGTGAGACCATATGTGAAAAAGATGGTTCACTTATCACCAATCAATCGCGTCGACTTGACAGGTGGGCTGAACATTTCGAAGAACAGTTCAGTTGGCCTCAACCAGACCATGTGGACGACGGGACCCGAATGGTCAGTTATTGCGTTCCAGACGGCCCTCCGTCGGAAGCAGAAGTGGTCCTAGAGCTCAAGTTATTGAAGCGTAATAAGGCTCCTGGACCAGACCTCCTCTCTCCTTCTCTTTTCAAGGATGGCGGGGAGAGGTTGATATCAGAACTGACAAAACTCCTCCAGACGATTTGGGAGACTGAAGAGGTACCTCGCGATTGGTGCTTATCAACAGTGATCCCCGTTTTCAAAAAGGGGGCCCGAAGTCTATGTGACAACCACAGAGGCATCAGTTTGGTGTCTGTTGCGTCCAAGTTACTCACTGGTCTCATTTTACGTCGGCTCACTAAACCCAGAGAAAGTCAGATACGTGAAGAACAGGCAGGATTCCGATCCGGTCGAGGGTGCGTTGACCACATTTTTACCTTGCGACGGATCTTGGAACATCGGCACTCTTATAGGCAGCCGACGGTCTTGGTCTTTTTGGATCCTGAAGGCTGCTTTCGATTCAGTTGCTCGTAACGTTCTCTGGAACTGTCTTCTTCGCAAGGGAGTACCAGGGAAATACGTGAATCTGTTGAGATCACTGTATGCTCACTCTGCAAGCAGGGTGAGGGTTTATGGACAGCTGTCTCGGGCGTTCATCACTTCTAGTGGTGTTCGTCAAGGGTGTCCGATTTCCCCTTGTTCAATTTTGTCATGGACGACATTCTGGAGGGTGCGCTTGAGGAGTCCAGTGAACTTGGTGTTGAGCTTCTTCCTGGCGCTCGGTTGACCGATCTGGAGTATGCGGACGACATTGTCTTACTTAGCCCCTCTGCCGAAGACATGCAGACCATGCTGAACAAGGTGAGTGACCGAGCTGGTTTGTATGGAATGCGCTTCGCACCTTCAAAGTGCAAAGTGTTACTTCAAGACTGGGGCATTTCCATCCTACTTTCTTTATTGCGGGTAACCCCCACGAGACTGTGGACAGTCTCACCTACTTGGGTAGCATTATCTCGTCAGCTTGTAATATTGCTGATGAGATATCAACGAGGATAGCAAAGGCACGAGTTGCCTTTGCCAACCTGCGTCATCTGTGGCGTCGAAAGACGTTCGATTGTCGCTGAAAGGAAGAGTATATAATGCTTGTGTGCGTTCTGTTTTGCTCTACGGTTCGGAGACGTGGCCTGTTCGCAAGGAAGATATCAACAAGCTTGCTGTATTTGACCATCGTTGTCTCCGCCAAATAGCCCACATTAAGTGGACTGATCGCGTGAGCAATGCGGCAGTTCGCCGGCGCGTATTCCGGAACGCTCGGGATGCGCGATCAATTGGTCAACTACTCACGTTGCACAGCCTGCGATGGTTGGGTCACGTACTCCGCATGCCAGCTGAGCGTTTACCGTACCGGGCATTATATACTGAGACCACCAACAGTTGGGTGAAACCACGTGGTGGTCAAGCGACAACGTGGTCACGAAATATGAGAACCCTGACTGCTCCACTGAGTAAAGTGGGTAGGTGTCGCCTGCCTGGATGGGGTCCTCGTGATCACTCAAACCGCTGGTTAGAGACGCTATCCGAGATGGCAGTGTCGCAGTCAATGGCGTACCTGCATCTATACAATTTTCAACCTTCTTAGTAGCGTCTTCTAGGATATTCCACGTCACTGTTGAGGTGAGCGGCAGCCCGAGCCACAGTACCTTTTGGTCAGGCTCATGGCTGCTATGATGATGATGATGATGATGTAATGCTGTTAAGGGGATGTTAGCTTTTACGCCACGCGCTGCTTACTGGTAACCTGTCGCCTCATGTTAAACAGCCAAAGTCGGGTTGAGTACTCGAGACTATCGGTGTTAGAACTTGAGGCGCTTAATTTCAGAGTATCTCCCCTTGTTACCGGCTCATCTCTAGCGCGCACTTGCTGCGTTAGACGGATGCATGACTCTCTTCACGACAGATTTATATAGCTGTTGCTCTTGATGGTCCGTGTTGTGTGCGGCTAGCTCTTTCTTGCTGCTTTGCTATACAAAGCCTAAATACTACTGTCTTCGTTTTTACCAACTAGCCAAGCAATTTGCTAAAATCAAGTTTGCACTATCATGTCACATTCTATCCAGTATCCGTTTTGCAGATGTTGCTGTACTCTAACTTTCAACTAATCGTCTGTTTACAAATCGTAGGTACCTTGACTTTACCTGTTGAGATCAAAGATGAGTGCTTTGTTAAACTGCAATTTTCATTCCCGTCTCTCATATTCATAAAATGGGAACTGACTTTTCTTTTACTGGTTGTGTGGCGTCTAAGCTGATGTCGGCAATAATGATTATCTCAGCGGACCAATCACTTTCACACTGCTGTAACCTGCGCGTGATTGTTCGAATCTGCCGTGAACTCAACCCCACTGGGTTTTCCGCATGAGATTGTTTAAACATTAGCTGTGTAACATTTGTTCCAAACTCTCAGCCCCAAACTTAACACAAGGCACGTTCTATCATTTACTTGTGCTTATCGACGCTTACACTGTTCAAAATAAAGCGGATCAGTGAATAGGCGATTAAAGTGAAGAAGAATGACGCAATTACAATTCATTGCATCAAAGTGGAACGACGGAAATAACCTTATTTTATTAAAATTTCCTTGTTCGATTTTTTCTTGTGTCCCGTAGCCCGGTAAGTCTTCTCGAATCGCCTGTTTCATTGCACCCGCGCTTGTAATCATAATACGATGCAAGTAATGTTTTTACCTGCGTGAAAATTTAGCGATCGACCTCTTAATTGTGTTACCTCAGAAATTTTGAAGAAACCCACGTGGGCCAGTTTCTCACGGTATATCCAATGGTTTATCTGCTGCGTTTTGAGAAGCACTTGGACAAATTCACACGCCGCCCAACGGGTAACTACGTCTTGGTTTTGTCTCCAAACCTCCGCACAGGTAAGTTTATTTCTTCAAGGCATCACTTACAGTATTATCCCATCTTGTCCTTTCTGTAGCCTCCCATCTTTTCGTATGTGTCATGTAAGTGATGGGTTTTATTTGCACGAACTCTGCCAGTTGATTGCCAATAAGTGGGTTCTTCTGTGTATATGTGGCCTTCTTACAGAGCAGCCCGAGACTGTAATTTATCTTCGGTCGGTGTTACATGTGTGCAGGCAAAGTATGGTAGGATCACATTAAACTTTTTGTTCATGATTTCTTATTTGAAGAGTATACAGAGAACTATATTTATCAGCGACTTGTATAAACAACAGAACCAATTGGTCAATGACGATGTTAGTGTTCGATCTTTGTTCGAATATGACACTCGGTTCAGCCCGGGAAGTGATGGGATTACATGATGCTCGGTTTTTTAACAGTGGTTGTGGAATAGCCTCCCTCGACTAACCTTTTTATGTATGTTTTAGAATGGGAGTTATTCGGTAACTCCGACGTCTGTGATAGTGTTCGCACTTCATCCAACCAGGCCGCTTATTAGCGCCTTTTGTCCACCCCTATGTTAAATGTCTTACAGTTGTTGATCGTTCATGTTCGTCCAAACTTTGTGTGCCCTGTCACAACCGGTTGTGATCTCAAACTTTTTAATAGCCTTTATGCACTACACCATCTTGGTTGGCTCCGACTAAATCCTAATCAAGTGTGTCACCAAACTTCGTAACTTACATTCCACGAATCTCACCGTAACCGCAGTTGAAGATTGACAACCGAGGTGCCTCATTTATCGCCCTTTTCCTAATGGAACACGACAGAACAGCTAATTTCTTTAAAGTCGATATGTGTTTTGACGTGTCCGTTCATCCTCCAGGGTGTCGTAAATTCTCTCTTGTACGCTTCCTTTTGTGTGTCATCCTAGACGGTACTCAAATCGGTCACGATTCGCCATCCAAGGGGCATCTGGTGTTCACAGGCACGCGATTAATACAACGTCGCAACCGTTTTCATCGTCTCCTGCTCGACCACGTGTTTCGGGCACATCGAGTCAGTTTTCAAACCTTTTGGTGAAGACTGACTTTTTTGGTAACTGTGATCTACTGAGTTTTTCCTTCTTAAGCTGCCTTTCTTTAATAATTACCAAGCAAATAACATCCATATAGTTTATGTAATTAGCCAGAACCAAATGCATTTTATCTTCCTCTCTTTCATTCATTCATGGATAGCCATTAACTTGGTCAGATGGCGTTGTGGTATAAGAGACAGGTCCACCGCAACTTGACGTGGAATATCCTAGAATAGAGACGTCTTCGGTTGACAAATGAAATAAAAATGGATCAGGATAGGTTTTAGTAAGAGCATTGTTGAAGACGCAAATATGCTATTGATCCTCACACGCCAGCATGTCGGTGAACGTTTCTACCTGGCGACATGAGTGATCGTGAGACCCCTAATCAGAAGAGCGACACTTAGTGGCTTTACACAACTGAACAGTCAGAGTCCATATTTGTGACCAAATTTTGGTTGCCCGGTTGCTTTGTGGATTTACTGTTGGTTGTCTCGGTGACTAATGCCAATTGTGTTAAATGCCTAGCCGCTGTAAGATGTGCACGACCCACCCGTGGAAGAATGCACTCTAGAGTACCCGGAAGATGTGGTGACCTTACAAGAAGATATGAACTGTCTAAGTTAGTGGTCCATAGAAAATAACCTACTGTTCAGTGTCAACAAGTGTAAGATCATGCACATTCGCTATCAAAGTTGTACATTACCTCGGCGACACAAGCTGTTTGTGTCAGCATGCCAGTAAGACCTGTGGATCACAGTGAGAAACAGTATGAGTTCGTCTGCAAATTATGCCGTCATGGCTAATAAAGCGTAAATAACCCTGCACGTTCTAAGGAAAATTTGTGGAACCTTCCACCCCGAAGTGTTTCCAACTATGTTCGCCTTCATAATCTGCCCACACCTGAAAACGAACATACAGGTCCGTCGTCCTTACCTTAGGAAAGATTTGGTACTTTTTGAGAATGTTCAGAGACGGGCCATTAAGAGAATTATGGAGCTCAGGAAAATGTTCTGTCCAGAAAGACTAGTAGAATTAGGTTAGTTCTTGGCGAATTGCAGACATCCTAGAGGAGGCTTAATGTTTGCATACAATATGCTCCACACTATGGGTCATCCATTGGCACGTCACCAAATAAGGATGAAATTTTAGGAGGTCACTCGCGGAAACAGTAATGGAACAGGCAGATTACTCTGTAGACAGAACTGCTTCGTTGTTAAAGTCTGTTTACACTGGAACGCGTTGACCAACCCTGTGTTCACGGCTGACTCGGTTGGGAGTTTTACAGTATCACTCGATCGATACATGTCTGAGAGACAATCTGCATACGAGTTATATATATATATATATATATATATATATATATATATATATATATATATATATATATATATATATATATATATATATATATATATACTAGCTCAGCTACACAAGCCATGTTGACTAAGTGTTTTTTTTAGTATGTTTCAGTGCTCGTTGCTGACGTGATTGCATTCCAGCAGCCCGGATTTCCCTGTAATTTAGTTACACTCACTTTTCCTTCACATTTATAAACTGTCTCCAACACAATTTTTCATCGACTGAAACGGAGACAGGAACTCACAATCAAAGAACTTCTCTCTCCTGTGACAACCTATAAACCTAATCGAAAATGGGGACAACGCTGAGTTTCGGAACAGAGTGATGCTTGTTTGATTGGATCCTAATGAACAGTCGTCTGTGCTTTGTTAGTCCTTAGCCTATCGGTAGAGGCCTGTCAACGCGAATCGAAAAAGCGTTATGCATTTGTTGTGTTGGCGTACGCTCAAACGAATGGATGGTATCAAAAATGCGTTCTGTGACGCTTTCATCCACCTTCTGAAGCCGAACAGACACTCATTTTACTACCAGGTAATTTGAACACAACTTCGTGGTTTTTCTTTGGTGGATTAACGATTGACTGGTGTGCGTGATGTTTAGGCATAACTCACTGACAATGATCGGACTGCGACGAATGTGTCTTACGGTCGCGATATCTTGCATATCACCTTTCAACAAACGAGGAAGCATTGTCACATAGATATTGCCTTGTACATCTCAACCATGGAAACAAATCAATAATTAGGCTGTCAGTCACAGATGGTCTCTCTCTCAAATGGATAACCACATGAGTAGATCATGCCGTTTTCTCTGCTTGCTTCTTTCTATAATCTTCCCAGAGGTATTGTGCTAGTAACTGTTCATGAATGTAAGAACTAGCTGGCATTCAGAAAAAGGAGGTGTAAAGGACGCTTATCACACGACACAGAATAATGAATTGTCCTTATCAAGTCAGGTGAACATTGCGAATACATCAAAGCGATGATAAATGCTTATTGTGTAGAAGCATGTTTTGAAGGGACCATGTTTGTGCTACAGATTTGGGTCTCTGTCACATCAATGTATCCTACGAACGAGCGTTCGTCGATTCCGCCTGGTTTCGAAAAAGACGACGACCGTCAATGGACTTTCGTGCATGCTGATTAAATTCTGGCATGAAGATAATGAACATCACTTGGTTGAATAATCGAGAGATCTGTGGCTATCCTTTTTCTTAGGGAATAGCAAAGTATCACTTCCCATGATCTGTGATTGTGTTGGACGTCGAGTTGATGTTAGTGAGACTACATTCGAAAAGGTGGTACACGTATTACTGACCGATCGCGCTAATTTAACAGGTAGGCTGGATATTTTACACGACGGCACTACTCTTCCTGAATCTGATAGCGTAGTTAACGAGATTCCAATGGTTATCTGTGGTGTTCCAGACGGTCCTCCGTCGGATAGAGCTCAGTGTTAAAATGTTAAACAGCCTTAGGTTCATATCTGCTTTCACTTTTTCTAGTAGTGATGTTAGAACTAACATTTTTTCAGGAGATTTGAGGAACTGAGGAGGTACTTCAAGACTACAGTTATTCTGGTTTCCAAAACGAGAGTCCCAAGTTAGCGTAGCAATCACAGATATTGCGTCCAAGTTACTCACGGGTTCAATATAGTTTCGGCTCATGAAACTTAGAAAAAGCCAGATTCATGAAGATCAGACATGACTCCAACCAGGTCGTGAGTTTATTCAGTCTTCCCCTCCGACAGGTCTTAAGACACGGGCAGCCGAAGGTCAGTATTTGTAGACTTAAAAACTGCCCTCAATTCGGTTTTTCATGTTTTCAGTTGAACTTTCTCCTTCCCATAGTAGTTCCGGAGAAATATGTGGGTCTGCCAATATCATTTGTATGCTCACTCTGCAAGCTGGGCGGGTCTGATGGTTCATTTTATAATTCACCACTATCAGTGGTGGTCGCCAAGATTGCTGAATCTTCCCTTCCTGATCAGCTTTATTATGGTTAACATTCTTGAGGGTGTGTTCTTGAGGATTCCAGTTATCTTAGTGGACTTTTTTTCGACAACAGCTGACCTGCACGGCGTACACGGACAACATGGTCGTGCTTAGTTCTCATACCGAAGGCATGCAACAGTGCTGATCAAAGGATTGACGGGGCTGATCTACACGAACCGCGCTGTGCATCCTCAAAATACTATCTTAAGTCAGGTGCTCCCATCCCCACTTCCTTTATTACAAGCAGTACACTGACAAATGTGGACCGTTTCACACACTTGTTAACCGTGTCGTTAACTTACGGTATTAGTGATATGATACCAGAAAGACTGGCAAACGCACGTTACTTTTATCGACCTTAGCTAACTGTGACGTAGGATTATCGCTAAAAGGAAGATTGTGCAGTGCCTACATAATCCGTTTTGCACCGTTGCTCAGGTAAATGGTCGATAAAAGTATCAACTGTCCTGTTGCGCCCCACTATTATTGTCTTCGTCAATTAGTCGGTAGCAAGTAAAATGATCACGCGAACAAAACGGTCATTCGGTGTCGCGATTTCTCAAAATCTCCTTGCTGGTTTTCAATAGTTGCTTTCTGTGATTTTTAATAATGATTGAAGGCGCTTGTTTAGTGCAGCTCACGGCAGCTCACGTTTATTTTGTGACCATACGATCCAGTTTTTATTATCTCTTACTCAGTCATTTTTGAATATTTCGTGATCTTCTGCAGTCGCTGACCCTTTCGTTTGGCAAAATTTCATGATATACGGTGTATAAGACGTTTTTCACAACACATCGTTGGGCCACTATGATGCTCGTACAGTAATCTCAGTTGATTTCTGTTGACCGATGTAGACTGATCATTCGCTTCCTCGTCGCCAGTAAATATTGTTTAAAAGGGATTTTGTGCGTGCGTTGTTTACCCTACTTTTGGTTTCTGTCCACAGATCTCTATATGCACCTGCACTACAGTTTGCCTCAATAAGCGCTCATCTTAGTTGATGTTCGGTGTACTATATTTGCCATTGGAACTGGTGGTTGGCGAAATAAACCTGTCTCAATTATAAGTGAGTTTTCCGTTTGCGTATGTTGCAGTAGTGATGGAGCTATCCCGCTTTGGGCCACTTCTCCACGTGTCATCAAGTTCGAATCACTCTCGACTTCCATTCGATACTCGCAACTACGGGGGGGGGGGGGCAGTTTTTAAAATGGTCAAAACGGTTATGTAAGTGCGTTGAAGTGTTCAGCACTATCGGGAGTCCAGCGTAAGTAATATGTCTGCTGTATATTCAAACTTGACTTTCCTATTGCCGCGTGGTTCAGACTGTCTGATTGCCTGCATGTTGAACCGATAGATTTCAAATTGGGTTCACACACTGGTGCTATTCGCGGCCTATGGAACTGTAGGATATCACGAGCTAACCTTGCCCTGACCGTTGTTCAACTGCTATTTTCCTTCTTTCTGATTAGCGTTCGGTGTTACCCACTACTCTTCCCTTTCGCTAATTGAAATCTGATGAAGCTAAGTAAACTATATTGTCATTTAACTGCCGCATTACAGTAAATCAGTCAGCAGGCTGTTTTTGTAAACATCCTTTCGGTTCTGCAGTTCAATCCATACAAAGTGCTCATTTATGATAGATGAATGCACGACTGTCAACCTGTACTCTTTGTTACTGTTACAACCTCCTAAGCCAAGTACCACTATCTCATGCCTTGATTACCTTTGCCAAAGGCTTCCGCAAAAAACACAGCTTCCCCTAAGTTTACTGAAGCGACCATCAGTTTATCGGCGCATAAATGTTGAAACGGTCTCTCTACTACTTGTCAGATGCATCCTCGAGCGAACTGAGACCAATTATTGCCCGTCCCAGGATGTATGCCCGACCTTCTAAATGGCAGGTTGCGACTAACCCCTGGCTAACTAACATGGCTGAAGAACTCCTAAGATACTGCGAACATGCAGCCGAGAATCTTATCCTAGTTACAAGTGATTTGCAATTGCTCTGCAGGTGGGATTTACAAATCATCGTATCCTACTTTTTTCTGCATTCGATTCATTGTCTTACCTTCAGCTGCAGTAAATCAGCGATAACGACGCCTCACTACTATTTGCGTGATTGCGGACTCGAGCCTGCTTATCAGGACTGCTTCTGTCTGAGTTTGAGCAATCTGGCAACATCCAATCTCTGTGCGACCTTTGTTGCACGCCATCAACTGTCACGTGATGTAAAAGTCGGTAACTTATTGTTGCCGCAACCCTCTACCTATCAGCTGGTACGCTTGTTATGGTGCCCACTCGTCTGCTATGTAGACGTCTCAATGAGTGATGATGAAGAATAAGTCGGCGTTGTTTAGTACGAAACCGTCAAACGTAATCCAATCTTTACTTTGGATCAAATTAGTCACTAAACAGTCAAATCTCATGTGAGATAAAATTTGTTAAAGCACTGCTTTATGGCTTGACGATGCTACGACTTAATTCTGTATGGTGATACCCAGGGGCTGATCTATCTACTGAAAAGTATAACACTATTGAGTTGTCATTTTGACACTCTAGGTGTAATGTCTTCTTTCTCTGTACAGCCTTGTTCACCTATTCGAAATTCCGACGTTTAGTTTTGCTTGCCAAATTTTTTATTTATTGAGTCTAACATGGGGCTTCTCACATTTGGCTGTATAAACTTTTGGGACTTGACGATTTGTTGCATCTTGACAGGTCGGTGCTAATGAATTATGAATTTGTTCAACGTAAAGTGGGCACTTCCCTGTTATCGTTTAGAGATCTCCAGTGACCTTGAATTGCTTGCTGACTTTTTACATAGAATATTTGTCTTTGATTGGAATGGTTTTTCGCCTTAGGAGTTCCTCCATACCAAACTCGGTATCGATTCCACTGGACTTCCAAACGACACAGAATTACGACGCTGGCATCCAAAATTCTGTCTGGAGTCAATGGTGCCGCCGATTCAACCAACCCCTTTGCCAATTCGCCCTTCAGCGATGGAAGGGAAGATCACCTCGGCTAAAGATGCCGTCAAGGCCTTTCAAGCCCGTGCTCTGTTCCGCGAGGCGGATATCTGTCAGAGCGTGGCGCTGTTACGTCATGATTCTATGCCTACCATTCCGAGTCCTACGAAAGCTAGTGCTTGTTCTCCTCGGAAGCCTACAGTACATTCCGAACAATCTCCTACTCGCGCGCCATCGGTTGCGTTGTTCACGTCGTCCGCTGCAAACGTACCACCTCCGTCGCCATCGGTTGCTTGCAGCCTAAAGGGTGTCTCAGAAACATTGCTAGCCAAAGTGAGTTTTCATTAATAAGCTGCTTGATGTGAGCTGGTGATATTCATGAATCCAATTGGATTGTAACAGAAGTATTAGAAGTTATTGACAGACTAATTTGATTCACTATCGCTGTTGTGCAGATTTCAAATATTGAGAGTATCTTCTGTATCTGTTTGCCCACGGACTATTCATTCATTTTCAGTGCTCCCATGAAATGCTCGTCTGCTCTGTCGAGTTCGCCACTGTTTCTTGATTTGTGTCGTTCATTTGAGTAGCACTTAATTTCTCGAGGAATTTGTAGGTCCCTTCCTCTATTCGTAGCATCTTGGTCGTTCTTTCTTGGAAGGTTTATTGTTTGCAGAACACGAAACAACGTTTGATGTGCATTTCTTTTATCTAAACCTCATTAAACCTACCACAGCCTGTTACCATTTTTCGTAGAACACCAGTCTGTGTCCCCAGGTCATATGTTCTTGATCATATCGTATAATCCTGTCCTGGAGACTTAGGGTATTTACAGTCATTTTCAGGCGCACAATCATGGTGAACGAGACAGAATTAAAGCAGTATGCATGAGTGAAAGAAAGTAGTGACGGATAATCTTGTGTATGCAGTCAAATAAATTGGCAAACACCACTGATAATTATATGATTTACATATGGGTGATCACTGAGTTTGTGAGGCCGAATGGCGGATGGGCCATGACTGTGAACATTTTATTCGGAGCCGATTCGATACTGCAGTGCCTTTCCTTTGGACGGAAATTGTGGGCACTGGGTGGTCGATGTCAAAGTCGGATGCTACGACGGACAAGCTTGCGAAACGCCTTTGAATTCATATTGTGTTCACTGTATGGCCGCTTGTCGCAAAAATTAGGTTCGTGCTGAATACTTCTGAGATACGAGAAACTAACAGACTATTTTTCTGTGGACGATTCTAGAAGACCGGAGCTACTTCAAGAGCACAATAGATTCGTTTTGTTCCTGACACATTTTCTAGTTCTTCATCGTCATCTTCGTTATCCATCGGACTGTTTTGTTGCTCTTTTGTTTTAATTTGTATATTGCTAACGCTCTGACAGTTATCATTTGCCCATATTGTTCTCAGAAGAATCTGTAATGTTGGGTACCGAATAAAAGTTTACTCCGTCAGTATGGCACCCAAACCCCTGGGCTTCACATCACTATTCGGTTGCGTAGAAGCGGAAACCCTGTGCTTGTTTAGTTTCGTTATTGTGAGAGAGTTTTTGGTTGTATCTGACGTAAATCTGATCTTCCTGGATCTGGAAGTAGTCGTCCGTGTGCAGTATGTGATTTGGCTTGCCTTGTATGATAGGCTTTAACTGAAAAAGGTCTGAAAGGCGACCTTCTCTTATACTAGGCGTCTCATCTTGTTGGCCCAGTCGATAAAGCACCATGACTTTCTTATCGTCTCCGTCGTGTATCCACGTAACTATCCACCGATGATTCTTGCCCATTGTCAACGTACACGCTGGTGCTAATTAAAAGTAATACTGAAACGTCATCAGTATTGGTCGATGAATATTGACAGGATTACCAGTCAACTGGAGGCACGAACAGTTTGAATCACATATGAGCACGTCAGTATCCGGGGTAAATTTCGGTTGGGACGCTGACCACAATCCGCGATGAAACATCGGACTAGCTTTTTTCATGACTGCGAGAAGTTTTGGGCCGTTTAATCCCTTTCAATTCTTTGTTCCTGTTATAACGCGCCTTTCCTCTGCCAATTGTTCTATTACGACTTGAATGCTATCCTGGATTCCTGCTATGCGGCTTCACCCAGTCTACTTGCGCGGAGTCAGGAAGAACACGACTGCGGAAAAACACGCTGTATTGCCTACTTCAAGTTCGACAAATGAATGAAATGCATGTAAATATATAGCATGAAATAGTTGCCAAATATGGCCATTTACGCGTTGAACCACTGTTCGCTTGTTTAGGCCACTTCGCGATTAAGTGGCCAAGTAGGGCCAATTCCATAGCCGTTGCGCTCTGATTGGTTCATCGGGCTAGCGCGACACCCACGCTCACCTTTACGCCTCCTCCTGGTTGGTTCGACCTGCACGCCAGTGCTTTGTTGATGGATGATTTCGTCAGCCGTCACCGATGACCTGATTAGATTGTTTCGATGAATTCGTCTCCTAACAGTTCCCAAGGCGCTCTTTCGAGTTCCAATTGAAGTTCACGTAATGAACTCGTGAGAAAAGGCAGGTGGAAGCTTGATTGATCCATTGAGATGTTTTTGGACTTGGGTTCGCGATAAATGTTGCTTATTCAATGTAAAAGTTATCCACTGGCAATGCTAATTTTGCAATGTAAATGTGGGTCACATTTTCTACCGGAGCGCCATCTTTTTCTTGGTAATTGAACAGTTTGTCAGCATTCCAAACCATTATGTAAACCTGAATGAGAATTAGTGACGACCCGTTGTAAGTTTGTTGGTTTCGGATACCGTATTCACTTTATTCATCGCATTACAAATGAGTTTAGCTCTTCTCAGTACTGTCATCACATGCGGTTCATACTTTTGCACAAGAAAAGCCCTTCCGCAAACCCCTATACCGTTCACATCCTGAATTTTGGAGTTTTCGGAAAACGTTTATCTAGTTTGTCTACTTTCTCACCAGTCGCCGTTTCATTGCCGTTTGCGTTCGTCAATTTTGTCGTTTTTGTCGCTACTTGAGAGGTGGACTTCCCTGGTTTATCTTCCATGGTTTCTATGTTGTTTTACACGTCTACCAACAAGAAAGCGCGTTCCCTCATGTCACATAACGAAAAAATACGTTCATTATCTTGAGTTATGCACTTTACATGTTCTCAGTGGTGAATTGGAATTTCCTCCTGTAAACCGAGTCTCAGCCTTAGACGATACAAATGACGTCGACCTGCTTGGTGACGGTGTGCAGGCAGCCCAAGATACTGTGGATCACATGATGCTTGTGGTGTCACGACATGGTGCATGCTTCTCGCCTTTTGAGTGTAAGGTACTTTCTTAAGACTGGCAGAAGTCTATGCCTGCCCTCACTCTGGGTGGCAGCATTCTAAGTTTAATCAAAGGTTTGTTAGAAGTTGTATCACAGCCTGCGATTTTGCAGAGGAAAGGACCTTTCTACGTATAGTTAAAACCAGGTTTTTATTTGCTAGCCTGACTCACTTTCGGCGCTTGCCCGATTTCTGTCTCTGTTTAAAAGACTAAATGTACAACACGGTTGTGCACGTGATACTGTACGGTGGCTAAATGTGGCCACCGCGCGTCGTCAATTGTGCACCATCTGTTTTTGACTATCGTTGTTTTTAAAGCGTCGCTGGTATGTGATGACAACACCATGTGAGTTTTGATGAATTAAAACGACGTATACTGAGAACAGACAGCTTGCTTTTGTGCGAAGTAGCTTCATCTCAGTGCCTAAAGTGGCCCGGGTACATCTTATGCGTGTCTTGCCTAACACACTATATCGCACATTGTCTACACTCCCTGAATGGGTCTGTAGAAAACGATACGGTGTAGTCCATGTCGTGATATGAAAAAAATTTGACGCATAGTAGAAAGTCCAACGGAGAGCAGGAAACTACACAGTGGTTTCGGCTTATTTCAAATCTAGGCTGTTGCGAGTGGACTTCTGTTTCAATAATCTAAATGTAAGTGAGTGTACACTCGCCACTCGAGCACTTGAAAGTAACATGCTGACAACAACTACGAATGAGTGGAACCTCGAAATAATCGTTTCAGATGATATCAAACCTTCTGTGAGCTGCGTTTCAATATTCATGGTAGCTGACTTTTTACTTATTTGAATGTTCTGGAAGTTTTCCCTCAGAAGGCTATTCCATTTTGTTCCTTTCACTGGTGTGCCACTTCTTGGCGTATTCACTCAGACTCGTCACATACACCTGTTGTAAACTGTTCATCTACTTGAATGGGTTCAACAGAGGACAAAAAACAGATCAAAACATTCTATTCGTTATCGTACCTGGGCAGATTGCACCAGCTGGATGAATTTTCCGTTTGATCGACATATCAGTCGAACTCATCCTTGTGTGCATGGTCCGTCATAAACAACACCACCCACCTCGAAACCTGGTTATACTTAACACAAATCACCATCTCAGGAATAGCTCGCTAAAGCTGTAAGACCAACTGAACTGCTCGAATTACAGGACTCATTTGGTGCCGGCATGTCCAGTCTGAAACACCTTCCTTGAATCTGTCGTAACGACGTCTTTTGTTGATTGCCATATGCGCATATTTGATGCACACCTTCGGGACACAAATCTGGTAACACGATAGCCTTTTGCTGACTGGGCAGATCTTGGTAGTCCGATTCCCTTTGCATTATGCTAATACGAATTGGTCCCCTTCTTGCCAGTTTAGACCAGCTATCCAGCCAGGCGGATAAAACAATTTCCATTTTATAAAATGGAGGTCCATTCGTCAATTTTCTAAGCATAGGTAGATTGGTCGGATACTTTGTCAACGAATACGTAAGGAAGGCCCTTTTTCTGTTTTGTCGATAAACCTGCAACAACAGTACAGATTTCATCAAGGTCTCCATGCTCAAGCCCCGAATTATTAACTGTCGGTCGACCGCACAAAGAACTATAGGCCGGAAACAAATCTGTCATTTTAGAGTAGACACATCGTGCGAAGGTTTTGTATTTGCAGGTTACAAATGACTAACGGTCGGTAGCAGGATTTTTTGAACATCAGTTCGCACTGCGCGACTGGGATCCGCTGTGTTGTAAAACCCAGAAGAAATAAGCTGGTTCGTCCACGGAATGCGCCTGGTAAACATCGAATTTCCCTCCCCGTAATATGGTTTCGAGAATAACGCGATTGTCACCGTTAATTGCTCATAAGTGAAATCAAAAGACGGGTGCAAAAAGCCACTTTGTTTCGCTCCCAAAACGTATGCCACAAGGAGGAAATTACGGGGTATTTTTTGTAGTATGTAACGATCTACAAACATTCTAGAATCAGAAGATCGAAGGACAATTACAAAAAGTATTAAAATCACTGAACCACCAAAAACGTAGGGGAATAGGGGTTGAACGGGTAAAATAAATAGCGAATGTTACCTCACGTCTGTTCCGAACACTTGTGCTCATTCTGATTAGTTAAGTCGTTTTCTCGAGGAAGGCGACGGGTTTAGGCGGAAAAAGTGGGATTCCTTAACAATGCTCACCATGCTCTGTTTCATTCTGAGTTTCACACGTGAACCCTTCTATGTACGAAGGTGTTCTTCGTTTGATTCGTTTTGGTGGTTCAGTGACTTTAATACTTTTTGTAATTGTCCTTCGATCTTCT